>JAXIVJ010001792.1:45000-95000 GCA_036785665.1 Chirona hameri
GAATCATCGATCTCTGTCACCGAACACGGCCGGCCTGTGTGCCGCCCAGACGGCTGCCTTCGTGGCCAGCCTCCCGTGACACGCCCGCTAGCGTGACGACACACGCCCCGCCGTGATGCGCACCGCTGGTCCTCTCCGGTTCCAGTTTCAGCTTACTTCATGTCCGGTTTGTGTTATTAAACTAAAGGTGTTGATAACAAACTGGCAAACGCTGATTGCTGCGAAAGTTGAGTTTTAAATCAGAGCGCCTCTCCCCTCAAACAAAGAGAAGCGTCAAACAGAACACAACCGAAACATAGAATCCAGCGGCGCCGACCCCGCCAACAACGCGCCGAGCAGCCGTCCGGCCCGTACCAGGTGGGCAGGCCCAGAGTGGAAACCGTCACCTTTCCCGATCCCTACCCAATCCTATCGGTGTCTTCCAAGGATCCTCACTTGGCCCGCTCCTATTCCAGATTTTCGCCAACGATCTTTCCCTGTTCGCACCACAGGCGCACGTGGTGCAGTACGCTGACGATACCCAAATTCTGGTCTCAGACAAAAAAGGATCCCTCAGCTCATTGCTACCATGGAGCAGGCTTTATCATCTCTCGATGCCTGGTTCCATTCCCATGGTTTGAAAGTAAATACCGGGAAAACAGAACTCATGGTCTGTGGTTCCCGTCAAAATTGTCGCGGCATGGCCCCGACCACTATTCGGTTCCGCGAGGACATAGTGCGTGAGAGCCCCACGGTGAGGAACCTTGGCGTACTGTTCGACAAGAACCTCTCGTGGGACTCACACGTATCTGCCCTCGTCAAAACATGTAACGGTATCCTCATCGGCCTGACCCACGTGCGTCATCAGATCCCTTCGTCACTTCTTCCTATCATAGTCGACGCCCTTGTCATCTCGCACGTCCGATACTGTTTGACGGTGTTCGGCAACGGCTCAGTGAAAAACATGCAGCGCCTCCAAAATATCCTCAATTTTGGCTTGCGCGCTGTCTCTGACCGGCGTAACTTTGATCACATATCGGACGTGCGAGATGAACTGGGCTGGCTCACCGCCCGGCAGCTGTACGAACTTCAATCCCTCAATCTTCTTCACAAAATTCGCACCACCGGGGAACCACAGGCTCTCTCTTCCCCCGCGCGTGAGAACCGAAGCCGGCAAGAGACGCTTTTTATACAGTGTAGCGCAGCGCTACACCGCGTTGCCGCCGGACCTGCGTGAGGCGTCTTTGCCATCTTTTAAACGTCAGCTCGGTGATCTTTTACATGGTGTATGATGGGTGTCGTGTATGTTTATGTCGGTCGCTGTGTGAGTGTGTGTATGATCATGGAGTGTATTTTAGTTTCTAGTATGCATGTTGCTAAGTGTCGTTTTTAACATGTCTCTACCTTTTAACCATGACGCGACACTCAGAATAGCCGTTTTATGCATCGGAGAGTGTTTTTACTGTCAATACATACATACATACAGAGCGGCAACGGTCAGGTCACACCCGTGGTGTAACATATACTATTCCTGACTTCGTGACACGCCATCGTAACGTGTCCGTCGGCGTCCCGCCCGTGGCACCCCGTGTCAGGACTGCCCGTGACACCCCATGAAACCCGTGACACCCAGTATCATACCGTGACACCGTGACACACCGTGATACCCCGTGACACCCCGTGACACCCCGTGACACACCGTGACACACCGTGACACACCGTGACACACCGTGACACCCCGTGACACACCGTGACACGCCGTGACACCCCGTGACACCCCGTGACACACCGTGACACACCGTGACACCCCGTGACACGCCGTGACACCCCGTGACACACCGTGACACACCGTGACACACCGTGACACACCGTGACACACCGTGACACACCGTGACACACCGTGACACACCGTAACACACCGTAACACACCGTGACACCGTGACACACCGTGTCAGGACCGCCCGTGACACACCGTGAAACCCGTGACACCCCGTATCACACCGTGACACCCCGTGACAGCGTTACACACCGTGACACACCGTGCCACACCGTGACACGCCGTGACACACCGTGACACACCGTGACACGCCGTGACACACCGTGACACACCGTGACACGCCGTGACACCCCGTGCCACACCGTGCCACACCGTCACACATCGTGACACACCGTGACACACCGTGACACACCGTGACACACCGTGACACACCGTGACACACCGTGACACACCGTGATACACCGTGACACACCGTGACACACCGTGATACACCGTGACACACCGTGACACACCGTGATACACCGTGACACACCGTGACAGCGTTACACACCGTGACACACCGTGACACACCGTGACACACCGTGACACACCGTGGCAGCGTTACACACCGTGACACACCGTGACACGCCGTGACACACCGTGACACACCGTGACACACCGTGACCCCCGCCCCCACCGGCAGCGCACCACGACAACGAGATGTTCCTGGCGAAGCAGCTGGAGCGTCTGGCGGCCAACCGGGACGAGTGTCCCGAGCTGAGCACGGCCTTCCTGCGCTTCTCCGAAGTCACACAGGAGCTGTGCGCGCTGATGCGCACTCAGGTGCGTCCGAGTCCGGCCGGGGCAGGCGGGGAAGGAGGGAGGGAGGGTAGACAAACTGGTGGACGGAGGAGGCAGGGGTTATAGTGGCCCTCTGAGAAGATAGGGGAGGGAGGGAGGGAGGGTTGACAAACTGGCGGACGGAGGAGGGCGGAGGGAGGGGTTATAGTGGCCCTCTGAGAAGATAGGGGGAGGGAGGGAGGGTTGACAAACTGGCGGACGGAGGATGGCGGAGGGAGGGGTTATAGTGGCCCTCTGAGAAGATAGGGGGAGGGAGGGAGGGTTGACAAACTGGCGGACGGAGGAGGGCGGACGGAGGGGTTATAGTGGCCCTCTGAGAAGATAGGGGGAGGGAGGGAGGGTTGACAAACTGGCGGACGGAGGAGGGCGGAGGGAGGGGTTATAGTGGCCCTCTGAGAAGATAGGGGGAGGCGGAGAGGGAGGGAGGGGTGACAAACTGGCGGACGGAGGAGGGCGGAGGGAGGGGTTAAAGTGACCCTCTGAGAAAATAGGGGGAGGGAGAGAGGGTTGACAAACTGGCGGACGGAGGAGGGCGGAGGGTGGGGTTATAGTGGCCCTCTGAGAAGATAGGAGCAAGCGGGGAGGGGAGGGAGGGAGGGTTGACACACTGGCGGACGGAGGAGGGCGGAGGGAGGGGTTATAGTGGCCCTCTGAGAAAATAGGGGGAGGGAGGAAGGGTTGACAAACTGGCGGACGGAGGAGGGCGGAGGGAGGGGTTATAGTGGCCCTCTGAGAAGATAGGGGGAGGCGGAGAGGGAGGGAGGGTAGACAAACTGGCGGACGGAGGAGGGCGGAGGGAGGGGTTAAAGTGACCCTCTGAGAAAATAGGGGGAGGGAGGAAGGGTTGACAAACTGGCGGACGGAGGAGGGCGGAGGGTGGGGTTATAGTGGCCCTCTGAGAAGATGGAGCAAGCGGGGAGGGAGAGTTGACACACTGGCGGACGGAGAAGGGCGGAGGGAGGGGTTATAGTGGCCCTCTGAGAAGATAGGGGGAGGGAGGGAGGGTTGACAAACTGGCGGACGGAGGAGGGCGGACGGAGGGGTTATAGTGGCCCTCTGAGAAGATAGGGGGAGGGAGGGAGGGTTGACAAACTGGCGGACGGAGGAGGACGGAGGGAGGGGTTATAGTGGCCCTCTGAGAAGATAGGGGAAGGGAGGGAGGGTTGACAAACTGGCGAACGGAGGAGGGCGGACGGAGGGGTTATAGTGGCCCTCTGAGAAGATAGGGGGAGGGAGGGAGGGAGGGAGGGTAGACAAACTGGCGGACGGAGGAGGGCGGAGGGAGGGGTTAAAGTGGCCCTCTGAGAAAATAGGGGGAGGGAGGGAGGGTTGACACACCGGCGGACGGAGGAGGGCGGAGGGAGGGGTTATAGTGGCCCTCTGAGAAGATAGGGGCAGCCGGGGAGGGAGGGAGGGAGGGTAGACCAACTGGCGGACGGAGGAGGGCGGAGGGAGGGGTTATAGTGGCCCTCTGAGCAGATAGGGAGAGGCGGAGAGGGAGGGAGGGTAGACAAACTGGCGGACGGAGGAGGGCGGAGGGAGGGGTTATAGTGGCCCTCTGAGAAGATAGGGGGAGGGAGGGAGGGTTGACAAACTGGCGTACGGAGGAGGGCGGACGGAGGGGTTATAGTGGCCCTCTGAGAAGATAGGGGCAGGCGGGGGAGGGAGGGAGGGGTAGACAAACTGGCGGACGGAGGAGGGCGGAGGGAGGGGTTATAGTGGCCCTCTGAGAAGATAGGGGGAGGGAGGGAGGGTTGACAAACTGGCGGACGGAGGAGGGAGGGGTTATAGTGGCCCTCTGAGAAGATAGGGGGAGGGAGGGAGGGTAGACAAACTGGCGGACGGAGGAGGGCGGAGGGAGGGGTTATAGTGGCCCTCTGAGAAGATAGGGGGAGGGGTACTATGTTGAGGGGCGTCGAGTTCCAACTGAAACCGAAAGCAGCCCATTTGGGTGGGGGGGGGGGGGGGGTATGACGCAGGCTGTCGTAGTCGGAGTACGTTATCGTAAAAAGCTGTATACGTGACATGTGCTGGTCATTTGCTTGGTTTGTTACATTACGTGTGTATTCGACTGGTTTCTCTTCCCGTTGCTGACATTGAATGCGATGTGGTTTCAGACTCAGAATCTGAACAACACGGTCCTGTTTCCGCTCGATAATCTCATGAAAGGAGATCTGAAGGGAGGAAAAGGTGATCTCAAAAGGCCATTCGACAAGGCCTGGAAGGATTACGAAAACAAGTTTCTGAAGATTGAAAAGGAAAAGCATCGACAGGTAGGACCAGAACGATCAAATGATGACGATAGTTTCCAGGGAATGTTGGTTACCACGGATTTTGTGAGCTGCTTGCTATCGTACTGCTCATAGTTTGGAATATGATGTGAATCTGATTATGCAATAAATGCTAATGCCTTTCTGCTTAAATGGTCACGTCGGTATCATCGGAAGCCCACAATTTCACCAATACTTCGCGTATGTTTTCGTCGATGATGGTACCTTGATCCAACCCGTGCTATTAGCGGGCGTAGCCGTATACAAAGGTTATAAACTCCGTGTAAAGGTCCGTTCAAGGCCCGTCTCCGCGTCTAGTCTGACCCTGCGTTGCTTGGTTTGACCATGGCTGTGTTCGGTTTGCTCGGGCCTGGTTTGACCGTGGCTTTGCTTGAGCTGACGCCTGACCGTGACCGTACCTGGTCTGACCCTGGCTGACCCGTCATATCGCGTCTGTCGGTCGCCAGGCGAAGGAGGCCGGTCTGATCCGTAGTGGCGAACTCTCGGCCGCCGAGCTCGCCGACGTCATGGACGCCGAACGGAAAATGTTCCAGCTGCAGATGTGTGAGGTCAGTGAATCAGCTGTTCAGATGACGTGTGAGGTGTCAGTGATTCAGCTGTTCAGATGAAGTGTGAGGTCAGTAGTTCAGCTGTTCAGATGACGTGTGAGGTGTCAGTGATTCAGCTGTTCAGATGTGTGAGGTGTCAGTAATTCAGCTGTTCAGATGTGTGAGGTGTCAGTGATTCAGCTGTGCAGATGACGTGTGAGGTGTCAGTGATTCAGCCGTTCAGATGACGTGTGAGGTGTCAGTGATTCAGCTGTTCAGATGACGTGTGAGGTGTCAGTGATTCAGCTGTTCAGATGACGTGTGAGGTGTAAGTGATTCAGCTGTTCAGATGACGTGTGAGGTGTCAGTGATTCAGCTGTTCAGATGACGTGTGAGGTGTCAGTGATTCAGCTGTTCAGATGACGTGTGAGGTGTCAGTGATGCAGCTGTTCAGATGACGGGTGAGGTGTCAGTGATTCAGCTGTTCAGATGACGTGTGAGGTGTCAGTAATTCAGCTGTTCAGATGATGTGTGAGGTGTCAGTCATTCAGCTGTTCAGATGTGTGAGGTGTCAGTGATTCAGCTGTTCAGATGACGTGTGAGGTGTCAGTGATTCAGCTGTGCAGATGTGTGAGGTCAGTGATGCAGCTGTTCAGATGTGTGAGGTGTCAGTGATTGAGCTGTTCAGATGTGTGAGGTGTCAGTAATTCAGCTGTTCAGATGACGTGTGAGGTGTCAGTGATCAGCTGTTCAGATGACGTGTGAGGTGTCAGTAATTCAGCTGTTCAGATGACGTGTGAGGTGTTAGTGATTCAGCTGTTCAGATGACGTGTGAGGTGTCAGTGATTCAGCTGTTCAGATGACGTGTGAGGTGTCAGTGATCAGCTGTTCAGATATGTGAGGTGTCAGTGATTCAGCTGTTCAGATGTGTGAGGTGTCAGTGATTCAGCTGTTCAGATGACGTGAGGTGTCAGTGATTGAGCTGTTCAGATGTGTGAGGTGTCAGTGATTCAGCTGTTCAGATGTGTGAGGTGTCAGTGAGTCAGCTGTTCAGATCATGTGTGAGGTGTCAGTGATTCAGCTGTTCAGATGACATGTGAGGTGTCAGTAATTCAGCTGTTCAGATGTGTGAGGTCAGTGATTCAGCTGTTCAGATGACGTGTGAGGTGTCAGTGGAGGTGTCAGTGATTCAGCTGTTCAGATGACGTGTGAGGTGTCAGTGATTCAGCTGTTCAGATGGCGTGTGAGGTGTCAGTGATTCAGCTGTTCAGATGACGTGTGAGGTGTCAGTGATTCAGCTGTTCAGATGACGTGTGAGGTGTCAGTGATTCAGCTGTTCAGATGGCGTGTGAGGTGCAGTGTCCTAGCATTGGGAAATTTGGGTGGAAAATGACACCCTATGGATACTATTTTTCCACTCTTTTTCCGGAGTTTTATTGTGAATTTTCCACTCCTTATTTTAAAATGTATTGGATAATTGGAAACCTGATACTGATTTATGGATGTAATGATAGGGACAGCCTGTGGATGGAAAGACAGGTAAACATTGGCATAGGTAATCACTAATTTTGGTGAGCAGGTAATTGGGTGATAAAGCCTGGTGCATATGCTTTTTGGTTGCATTTTCCACTCTTTATACTTATTTTTAGTCAGAATTTTCCACTCCGCACCCCAGTTCCAAAGCAATTCTAGGAGCCTGGTGAGGTGTCAGTGATTCAGCTGTTCAGATGGCGTGTGAGGTGTCAGTGATTCAGCTGTTCAGATGACGTGTGAGGTGTCAGTGATTCAGCTGTTCAGATGACGTGTGAGGTGTCAGTGATTCAGCTGTTCAGATGACGTGTGAGGTGTCAGTGATTCAGCTGTTCAGATGACGTGTGAGGTGTCAGTGATTCAGCTGTTCAGATGATGTGTGAGGTGTCAGTGATTCAGCTGTTCGGATGTGTGAGGTGTCAGTGATTCAGCTGTTCGGATGTGTGAGGTGTCAGTGATTCAGCTGTTCAGATGACGTGTGAGGTGTCAGTGATTCAGCTGTTCAGATGACGTGTGAGGTGTCAGTGATTCAGCTGTTCAGATGACGTGTGAGGTGTCAGTGATTCAGCTGTTCGGATGTGTGAGGTGTCAGTGATTCAGCTGTTCAGATGACGTGTGAGGTGTCAGTGATTCAGCTGTTCGGATGTGTGAGGTGTCAGTGATTCAGCTGTTCAGATGACGTGTGAGGTGTCAGTGATTCAGCTGTTCAGATGACGTGTGAGGTGTCAGTGATTCAGCTGTTCAGATGACGTGTGAGGTAGAGACGCAAATTTCAGGACCACGGAGCCGGCGCTGGGCCCAAATTCAGGCCCGGCGTGCCTGAAGCTGTGTCTGAACTCAGGCTTGCCGGTCTCATGCCGGGCTCAGCACAAGTTATCAATTTAAAAAACTAATTAAATAGAAATAAATATTGGCAGAAGTCAGAACATACATGCTTAAAGATCATGATAAATTGAGAGAGAAAAAATATACAACAGTTAACAGTAAAACACCAGCATAACACATAACAATGTCACAGTTTACAAATTAAAAGTGATAACTAGTACGACCTAGCAAGGAGTGGACACACCAGTGAAACTTAATAAATCAAACTACAGGGTCAATTCATGATCAATTCATCAGCTCAGTCACTGCAGCAGTGTGAGAGTCGAGTGCAGTCAAACAGAAACAACTACCCCAAATCATATTCCACTGTCATCACTAGTAACTAGGTGGGGTGGCATACAATATTATATTTAGTCATCCCATTGCCCCAGGTCACCCCAAATTATTTTGTATAACAAATAAGTACCTATGGAACAAAACCACCCACATATATGATAATAATTATTGTTAATACTATTGTAAATACATATTACTGAGAATATTTATTGATACATATTTACTATTTAGTTCCACATGAGAAAGGACATATTCAAGTCATATCATTTGTAGTTTTGGTAGTGAACAAATATTGTATTTTATGCAATTACAATTATAAAGGTGGAAAGACTGCAAAACACAAACAAAAAACATTTTGCAAAGAAATCTTAAGTGGCCAAGACCTATCCCAGAATGCAAACCTGTCTAGTTCCACTTCAACTTCTTATCGCAATAGCTCCATAATGTATATATGACCTTGCATAATTACACGTGACACTCCCCAACAACACATTCAAACCCAATTTCCAAACAATGTGTTTTGATGAGTCACATTTGCGACGAATTCGCCAGGACTGGACCGTAAAAGAATCACGTGTGTCAATTAAGCAGTAGATTGATATTCGCGAATGTGTCACTTTGACAGATATTCACAACTTCACACCTCAGAATCGCGATGCCTCAGAATTGTGTGAAGACAATTGTTCATGTTCGTATTCGAAAATAAGCTGTAGTATCAAATCTTAACCCTTGGTGTCAGTTGAAGTTTAAATATTTTTAAAGAAATCCATCTGCCGAATCCGCAATATGTTGACATTTTCATTTTGGTGATTTTAAGTAATATATGGTGATAAAGTTAGTCATTTCGGTGACGGGATTAATTGTCTGCGCCGTTTTGAGCTCAATGCTTCACAATTGTCAAATACTTCAGCCGCCATTACGCACAGCAGTGAAGTTGATGTCCGTCAAGCTAGCAGCAGATTCATATTCGCGAATCTGCTGCTGCCAGACAGACATTCGCCGGGCTCGAATATACTGCTACTGGCAGCAGATTCGGCGAATGTCTGTCAGCTGGCAGCATATTCGTGAACAACTTCCTCGGCCTTTTTGGCGCATCTTAGACGCGAGCAGCAGATTCAGATATTCGCCGGGCTCGAATATACTGCTACCAGCAGCAGATTCGGCGAATGTCTGTCAGCTGGCAGCATATTCGTGAACAACTTCCGCGGCATTTTTCGCGCATCATCTGAACGCCAGCAGCAGATTCGCAACGTGATGTGTTTGAGTTGAGTTGTTCGGTGAAAGATGGGTACCTTCTAGGCAAGTAGGAGGAGGTTAGAGGTGCCACTCACTGACTGCTTCAAGTCAGTAATACGTCGATCAATACCTACTTACCTAGAAGGTACCCATCTCTCACCGAACAACTCAACTCAAACACATCACGTTGCGAATCTACTGCTGGCGTTCAGATGATGCGCGAAAAATGCCGTGGAAGTTGTTCACGAATGTGCTGCCAGCTGACAGACATTCGCCGAATCTGCTGCTGGTAGCAGTATATTCGAGCCCGGCAAATATCTGAATCTGCTGCTCGCGTCTAAGATGCGCCAAAAAGGCCGCGGAAGTTGTTCACGAATATGCTGCCAGCTGACAGACATTCGCCGAATCTGCTGCCAGTAGCAGTATATTCGAGCCCGGCGAATGTCTGTCTGGCAGCAGCAGATTCGTGAATATGAATCTGCTGCTAGCTTGACGGACGTGTGAAGTTGTACCAAGGCAGTTGTACGGTCTTGGCCTTGGCAGTGAAGTAGCTCAAGCTTTGTTTATCTGTGCCCACCCCCCAAGGCTGCATAAATATGTGCCAAGGCCGTATAAGAGTGGTTCTGTGTGTGACTGGCTTGGTTGTTAGTTATAGATATCTTGGCTTGGATAGTGAGAAAACCGAGGATACTCTGTAATTTGAAACAGGTTGATTATTTTACTTTTATCATTCAAGATATGATTGTCACTCCCAATGTTTTTAGTACGTTTGTCATACTTAAATGTCCAGGAAAACTTGCCTTTTCCCCATTATCCTGTGAAGTATATGTATTATTTACTAGTCCATGTCAACATTGATCAAATAAGTAAGTAGGTTGTAGTACCTCAACATTGTTTGTAGAAGCTATTACAATTACAACCCAAACATTGCATTGTGTGATGTTGAGTGATGAATGCATACTTATTACATACTTTTAAGCTGCTCGTTTGGACTTGCATGATCTATATATATATATATATATATCATGCGTCTTGTTTTTGTTTTTTTATTTTTGCAAACCACCAAAGATGAAAGAAGTCTACTCACCTTGACCTGTTCGACTTTCCTGTTAGTCTGTTGTTGATTATTTATCTCAAGTTCTGACTTGTGTGGGATTTCTTTACTCCATGGTCCATATATATCCATTATCCATTGGTGTTTCAATGTGGTGTGTGTTAAAATGGTGAAAAATGCACATTGCAAACTATAAATATTCCTGCTAAAATATTTTAAGTGTAGAATGAAGTATACATGCAGATTGCTAGCTGCTGCATGCCGGGCCTGGCGGGTGCTGCCACATGTGGCCGGCCTTGATGCCGGTCCCAACTCATGTATGAGCGGTGGCGGTGCGGGGCCGGTTCCTGTTTTTTGGGAAATTTGTGCATCTCTAGTGGGAGGTGTCAGTGATTCAGCTGTTCAGATGACGTGTGAGGTGTCAGTGATTCAGCTGTTCAGATGACGTGTGAGGTGTCAGTGATTCAGCTGTTCAGATGACGTGTGAGGTGTCAGTGATTCAGCTGTTCAGATGACGTGTGAGGTGTCAGTGATTCTGCTGTTCAGATGACGTGTGAGGTGTTGTCAGTCTGTGGCCTGAAGATCCCCGAGCAAGGACTGTATCGAGCCCGGGCTGTTGATGTATCGAGTGTCTTGCAGCTGCCTATACGCTGATCGTCTGAGTCGAGTGTAGCGGATCCTGATCATCGTCTGAGTCCGAGTGTAGCGGATCCTGCTCGTCGTCTGAATCCAGTGTAGCGGATCCTGATCATCGTCTGAGTCCAGTGTAGCGGATCCTGATCATCGTCTGAGTCCAGTGTAGCCGATCCTGATCATCGTCTGAATCGAGTGTAGCTGATCCTGATCATCGTCTGAGTCCGGAGTCGAGTGTAGCGGATCCTGATCATCGTCTGAGTCCAGTGTAGCCGATCCTGATCATCGTCTGAGTCCGGAGTCGAGTGTAGCGGATCCTGATCATCGTCTGAGTCCAGTGTAGCGGATCCTGATCATCGTCTGAGTCCAGTGTAGCCGATCCTGATCATCGTCTGAGTCCAGTGTAGCGGATCCTGATCATCGTCTGAGTCCAGTGTAGCCGATCCTGATCATCGTCTGAGTCCGAGTGTAGCGGATCCTGCTCGTCGTCTGAATCCAGTGTAGCTGATCCTGATCATCGTCTGAGTCCAGTGTAGCGGATCCTGATCATCGTCTGAATCCAGTGTAGCGGATCCTGATCATCGTCTGAATCGAGTGTAGCTGATCCTGCTCGTCTGAATCCAGTGTAGCTGATCCTGATCATCGTCTGAGTCTAGTGTAGCGGATCCTGATCGTCGTCTGAGTCGAGTGTAGCGGATCCTGATCATCGTCTGAGTCCAGTGTAGCGGATCTTTGTGAACCGAGCGGGACCAGGTGTCACTCGGTGTCGTGTACAATGCCGAGGTTCATTTTGAATAGCCTGGACACGGGTTCGTAGGCCTGTTGATATTGCTTTGATGTGGTATTAATGTATCACGTAGTTATGTTTGATGTGTGGTCGAGTACGTAGACAAGTTATAGTGCAGGCTTCCGCTTGTATTGCTTGGCTTCGGTCTAGTTCAAACAGCTGCAGGCACCATTCCCGGATTGGCTGGTTGGCATTACCTGGTGAAGATGGTAACTATTCCCCCGTGTGCCGTGTTGTTTACAGTATCTGGTCAAAGTGAACGAGATTAAGACGAAGAAGGGTGTGGACCTGCTGCAGCATCTGGTGGACTTCCACCACGCCCAGAACAAGTGAGTTGTCGGCGTATGCGTGCTACATCCCTGCCAGTGCCGGGCCAATGTGAAGGCCAGTGTCCGTCATCAGCGCGTCACACACAACGGGCGCCGTGTAGAGTTCAGTTCGCGCAGCTGCCGTTAGGTATGCTGCTTTGTCCATGTTGCCATTAAGTATGCGCAGGATCTACAATGAAATGTATATACCTCCCCACATCAGTCGGCAGTGGTATTACACTGGGCAGCCCCTTCTCTCCCCAGTCCCCACCCTGGCCCGCTCCTGACCCCGTCACCCCCGGCCTGTGTTCCTTCTGTGACGGGACTGTGCAGCCCCTTCTCCCCCCCCCCCCCCAGTCCCCACCCTGGCCCGCTCCTGACCCCGTCACCCCCGGCCTATGTTCCTTCTGTGACGGGACTGTGCAGCCCCTTCTCCCCCCCCCCCCCCCCCAGTCCCCACCCTGGCCCGCTCCTGCCCCCGTCACCCCCGGCCTGTGTTCCTTCTGTGACGGGACTGTGCAGCCCCTTCTCCCCCCCCCCCCCAGTCCCCACCCTGGCCCGCTCCCGACCCCGTCACCCCCGGCCTGTGTTCCTTCTGTGACGGGACTGTGCAGCCCCTTCTCCCCCCCCCCCCCAGTCCCCACCCTGGCCCGCTCCTGACCCCGTCACCCCCGGCCTGTGTTCCTTCTGTGACGGTACTGTGCAGCCCCTTCTCCCCCCCCCCCAGTCCCCACCCTGGCCCGCTCCTGACCCCGTCACCCCCGGCCTATGTTCCTTCTGTGACGGGACTGTGCAGCCCCTTCTCCCCCCCCCCCCCAGTCCCCACCCTGGCCCGCTCCTGACCCCGTCACCCCCGGCCTGTGTTCCTTCTGTGACGGGACTGTGCAGCCCCTTCTCCTCCCCCCCCCCCCCCGCCCCCAGTCCCCCACCTGGCCCGCTCCTGACCCCGTCACCCCCGCCATATGTTCCTTCTGTGACGGGACTGTGCAGCCCCTTCTCCCCCCCCCCCCAGTCCCCACCCTGGCCCGCTCCTGACCCCGTCACCCCCGCCCTGTGTTCCTTCTGTGACGGGACTGTGCAGCCCCTTCTCCCCCCCCCCCCCAGTCCCCACCCTGGCCCGCTCCTGACCCCGTCACTCCCGGCCTGTGTTCCTTCTGTGACGGGACTGTGCAGCCCCTTCTCCCCCCCCCCGCCCCCAGTCCCCACCCTGGCCCGCTCCTGACCCCGTCACCCCCGGCCTGTGTTCCTTCTGTGACGGGACTGTGCAGCCCCTTCCCCCCCCCGTCCCCACCCTGGCCCGCTCCTGACCCCGTCACCCCCGGCCTGTGTTCCTTTTGTGACGGGACTGTGCAGCCCCTTCTCCCCCCCCCCCCCGCCCCCAGTCCCCACCCTGGCCCGCTCCTGACCCCGTCACCCCCGCACTATGTTCCTTCTGTGACAGGACTGTGCAGCCCCTTCTCTCCCCCCCCCCCCCAGTCCCCACCCTGGCCCGCTCCTGACCCCGTCACCCCCGGCCTGTGTTCCTTCTGTGACGGGACTGTGCAGCCCCCCCCCCCCCCCCAGTCCCCACCCTGGCCCGCTCCTGACCCCGTCACCCCCGGCCTGTGTTCCTTCTGTGACGGGACTGTGCAGCCCCTTCTCTCCCCAGTCCCCACCCTGGCCCGCTCCTGACCCCGTCACCCCCGGCCTGTGTTCCTTCTGTGACGGGACTTTGCAGCCCCTCTACCCCACCCCGCGGCTCCCCTTATCCCGTTAAACGTCCCTAACCACGTCACTCCTGTCGTCTCCAGTTACTTCCGTGACGGCCTGAAGCGCGTGGAGCAGTTCGGTGTGTACGTGCAGGAGCTGCAGGGCCAGCTGCAGGCGGTGCGCGCCGAGCAGGAGGCCGACCGAAGACAGCTGCTCGAAGTGCGCACACTGCTGCAGCAGTCGCACCACCACCTCGACGCCAAGGAGGTACGTCACAGGCGGGGGAACTGGGAACGACAGGCGGCGTAGGCGGGGTGGGGCGGGGTGGGGCGGCCGGCTGACGTATTCGCCAAGGAGGTACGTCACAGGCGGGGGAACTGGGAACGACAGGCGGCGTAGGCGGGGTGGGGCGGCCGGCTGACGTATTCGCCAAGGAGGTACGTCACAGGCGGGGGAACTGGGAACGACAGGCGGCGTAGGCGGGGTGGGGCGGCCGGCTGACGTATTCGCCAAGGAGGTACGTCACAGGCGGGGGAACTGGGAACGACAGGCGGCGTAGGCGGGGTGGGGCGGCCGGCTGACGTATTCGCCAAGGAGGTACGTCACAGGCGGAGTGGGGACTGCTGGGTGGTGTGCGGAGGTGACAGGGCGAGCAGAAGTGTCTGGTGTCGCCTGCAGCGTGTCGGGTGGGCGTGGCTTTACTGAACGTGGCGTGGTGGATGGTTCAGTGATGCGGGTCGGGGGATTGGCGTGTCTGACCGGCGCCGACAGGTCCAACCGGTGTCCGAGCCAGAGACGGGTCGGTGTCCCGGATTCCATGTGACATGGGGCGGAGTGAAGGATGTCCAAGTCGGAATTCTCAGACCTGCACTCTGCAGTCATTGGGAACTTTGATAGATAAATACATTCTGTCTAGTGTTTTTCATGGCATGTTCGCATTGGTATAGGGAATTTTCATCGTTTCTCCCCTGTGTATAGGAACAATGTATGGCCCAAGTAGTCTGAGCCCGAGCCATCCCTGCCCTGTCATCATCCCTGCCCTGTGTCATCCCCTACCCTGTGTCATCATCCCCTGCCCTGTGTCATCATCCCCTGCCCTGTGTCATCATCCCATGTCCTGTCATCATCCCCTACCCTGTGTCATCATCCCCTGCCCTGTGTCATCATCCCCCTACCCTGTGTCATCCCTGCCATGTGTCATCATCCCTGTCCTGTGTCATGCCTGCCCTGTCATCCCCTACCCTGTGCCATCATCCCCTGCCCTGTGTCATCCCTGCCCTGTGTCATCCCTGCCCTGTGTCATCCCCTACCCTGTGTCATCATCCCATACCCTGTATAATCATCCCCTGCCCTGTGTCATCATCCCTGCCCTGTGTCATCCCATACCCTGTGCCATCATCCCCTGCCCTGTGTCATCCCTGCCCTGTGTCATCCCATGCCCTATGTCATCCCATGCCCTGTGTCATCCCATGCCCTGTGTCATCATCCCCTGCCCTGTCATCATCCCTGCCCTGTGTTATCATCCCTGTCCTGTGTCGTCCCTGCCCTGTGTCATCCCTGCCCTGTGTCATCCCTGCCCTGTGTCATCCCCTACCCTGTGCCATCATCCCCTACCCTGTGCCATCATCCCCTGCCCTGTGTCATCCCTGCCATGTGTCATCCCCTACCATGTGTCATCACATACCCTGTATAATCATCCCCTGCCCTGTGTCATCATCCCCTGCCCTGTGTCATCAGCCCTGTCCTGTGTCATCCCCTTCCCTGTGTCATCATCCCCTACCATGTGTCATCATCCCCTGCCACGTGTCATCATCCCTGTCCTGTGTCATCATCCCCTACCCTGTGGCATCATCCCCTGCCCTGTGTCATCATCCCCTGCCCTGTGTCATCCCATACCCTGTGTCATCCCCTGCCCTGTGCCATCATCCCCTGCCCTGTGTCATCATCCCCTGCCCTGTGTCATCATCCCTGCCCTGTGCCATCATCCCCTATCCTGTGCCATCATCCCCTGCCCTGTGTCATCCCTGCCCTGTGTCATCCCTGCCCTGTGTCATCCCCTACCCTGTGTCATCATACCATACCCTGTATAATCATCCCCTGCCCTGTGTCATCATCCCTGTCCTGTGTCATCCCCTTCCCTGTGTCATCATTCCCTACCCTGTGTCATCATCCCCTGCCCTGTGTCATCATCCCTGTCCTGTGTCATCCCTGACCTGTGTCATCATCCCCTACCCCGTGTCATCATCCCCCTACCCTGTGTCATCATCCCCTACCCTGTGTCATCATCCCCTGCCTGGTGTCATCATCCATGCCCTGTGTCACCATCCCTGTCCTGTGTCATCCCCTGCCGTTTGTCATCATCCCTGCCCTGTATCATCATCCCCTGCCCTGTGTTATCCCTGTCCTGTGTCATCATCCCTGCCCTATCATCATCCCTGCCCTGTCATCATCCCTGCCCTGTGTCATCATCCCCCTACCCTGTGTCATCATCCCCTACCCTGTGTCATCATCCCCTGCCCGGTGTCATCATCCATGCCCTGTGTCACCATCCCTGTCCTGTGTCATCCCCTGCCGTTTGTCATCATCCCCTGCCATGCGCCATCATCCCCTGCCCTGTACATCCCATGCCCTGTGTCATCCCCTGACATGTGTCATCATCCCTGCCCTGTGTCATCATCACTGCCCTGTGTCATCATCCCTGCACTGTCATCCCCTGACATGTGTCATCATCCCTGCCCTGTGTCATCATCCCTGTCCTGTGTCATCATCCTTGCCCTGTGTCTTCATCCCCTGCCTTGTATCATCATCCCCTGCCTTGTATCATCATCCCCTGCCCTGTGTCATCATCTCCTGCCCTGTATCATCATCCCATGCCCTGTGTCATCCCCTGTCCTGTGTCATCCCCTGCCCTGTGTCATCATCCCCTGCCATGTATCATCATCCCATGCCCTGTGTCATCCCCTGACATGTGTCATCCCCTGCCCTGTCATCCCCTGCCCTGTGTCATCATCCCCTGCCATGTGTCATCATCCCCTGCCATGATCATCATCCCATGCCCTGTGTCATCCCCTGACATGTGTCATCATCCCTGCCCTGTGTCATCATCCCTACCCTGTGGCATCATCCCCTGACATGTGTCATCATCCCCTGCCATGTGTCATCATCCCCTGCCATGTATCATCATCCCTGCCCTGTGTCATCCCCTGGCATGTCATCATCCCTGTGTAATCCTTGCCCGGTGTCATCCCTGCCCTGTGCCACCATCCCTGCCCTGTGTCATTTGGTGTCTCGTGGCGTGACTGGATGGCGGTGGCTTAGTACCGCTGCATCGTCCATCACTCGGCCCGCTGGGTGGGGTCGGAGCGGAACGGTCACGGCCGGCGACAGGCCAGCCGCCGCCCGAGGGAGCTGTGTTGACTTAGCCACTGATCCTGGCTTGTTACAGCCGGCCAGCACATCCCCAGGCTACTCTCTGCACAGGCGTCAGGGGCGAGTCTATACTGTGTCACTGACTGTGATTGCTTGTTACAGCCGGCCAGCACATCCCCAGGCTACTCTCTACACAGGCGTCAGGGGCGAGTCTATACTGTGTCACTGACTGTGATTGCTTGTTACAGCCGGCCAGCACATCCCCAGGCTACTCTCTACACAGGCGTCAGGGGCGAGTCTATACTGTGTCACTGACTGTGATTGCTTGTTACAGCCGGCCAGCACATCCCCAGGCTACTCTCTACACAGGCGTCAGGGGCGAGTCTATACTGTGTCACTGACTGTGATTGCTTGTTACAGCCGGCCAGCACATCCCCAGGCTACTCTCTACACAGGCGTCAGGGGCGAGTCTATACTGTGTCACTGACTGTGATTGCTTGTTACAGCCGGCCAGCACATCCCCAGGCTACTCTCTACACAGGCGTCAGGGGCGAGTCTATACTGTGTCACTGACTGTGATTGCTTGTTACAGCCGGCCAGCACATCCCCAGGCTACTCTCTGCACAGGCGTCAGGGGCGAGTCTATGCTGTGTCACTGACTGTGATTGCTTGTTACAGCCGGCCAGCACATCCCCAGGCTACTCTCTGCACAGGCGTCAGGGGCGAGTCTATACTGTGTCACTGACTGTGATTGCTTGTTACAGCCGGCCAGCACATCCCCAGGCTACTCTCTACACAGGCGTCAGGGGCGAGTCTATACTGTGTCACTGACTGTGATTGCTTGTTACAGCCGGCCAGCACATCCCCAGGCTACTCTCTACACAGGCGTCAGGGGCGAGTCTATACTGTGTCACTGACTGTGATTGCTTGTTACAGCCGGCCAGCACATCCCCAGGCTACTCTCTACACAGGCGTCAGGGGCGAGTCTATACTGTGTCACTGACTGTGATTGCTTGTTACAGCCGGCCAGCACATCCCCAGGCTACTCTCTACACAGGCGTCAGGGGCGAGTCTATACTGTGTCACTGACTGTGATTGCTTGTTACAGCCGGCCAGCACATCCCCAGGCTACTCTCTACACAGGCGTCAGGGGCGAGTCTATACTGTGTCACTGACTGTGATTGCTTGTTACAGCCGGCCAGCACATCCCCAGGCTACTCTCTACACAGGCGTCAGGGGCGAGTCTATACTGTGTCACTGACTGTGATTGCTTGTTACAGCCGGCCAGCACATCCCCAGGCTACTCTCTACACAGGCGTCAGGGGCGAGTCTATACTGTGTCACTGACTGTGATTGCTTGTTACAGCCGGCCAGCACATCCCCAGGCTACTCTCTACACAGGCGTCAGGGGCGAGTCTATACTGTGTCACTGACTGTGATTGCTTGTTACAGCCGGCCAGCACATCCCCAGGCTACTCTCTACACAGGCGTCAGGGGCGAGTCTATACTGTGTCACTGACTGTGATTGCTTGTTACAGCCGGCCAGCACATCCCCAGGCTACTCTCTGCACAGGCGTCAGGGGCGAGTCTATACTGTGTCACTGACTGTGATTGCTTGTTACAGCCGGCCAGCACATCCCCAGGCTACTCTCTACACAGGCGTCAGGGGCGAGTCTATACTGTGTCACTGACTGTGATTGCTTGTTACAGCCGGCCAGCACATCCCCAGGCTACTCTCTGCACAGGCCCCAGGGCGACAAGGCACACGGCTTCACCCGACGTGGCTGGCTCAAAAAGAAATCGGACGGTAAGACCTTGTTGTTGTTCCTCCCAGACGGTAAAGGCGGCCGGTCAGCCAGCGGCTCCAGATGTCGCATGTAGCCGCGGACCAAGGCCGCCACAATGTCGCCGTCCCGCAGCAGCTGCGTCCGGTTGACGTGTATACGGTAAGACCTCGTGAGCTGCTGCAGGGCGCCTAAACAGCTATGAAAACGAAGCGCTCGCTCGTCCTTCCGTGGTATATGGGAAACAAAACTGAATATGAGCGGCTCGGCCCGACCCGACCCGTGGCGACGCTATTGAGAAGCTCATATCTCTGCAACCACACATCCGATTGACAAGCGGGCTTCTTTGCTGAGCAGCCCCATCCAATCTACCCTGTTTGAGACCAGTGGTGACTCACGTGAGGGACTACGTGCTCATCATTTGTTTTGTATCTCAGAAACTGCTTGCCTGATTGAGTTGAAATTCACCATGCATTTCGATCGCGCTCGCTCGTTCGTTGCCAATTACGGCGCCTTACTGGTTGCAGCAGTATTTACTGATGAGGAAAGTTGTGTTTTTAAACAATTGTTTCGAAGTACCTACCATTAGTGGTAAACTTGTCACACGATTACGAAAAACTTCTTCAGTTCTTGCTGTGAAAATAGCGGATAACGGATATAGCATAACGGATAACGGCTATATGCTCCTGTATGGGAAGCTATCGATCTTGTTTTCGGTAGCTTTTGATAAGTGCATTTTGGTGTGTTTATTTTTATATCATGGGGTGGGATGAAACGTTATCGTGGAACACGTGTTTTTAAATCAGGGTCCTAGGATTGCTTTGTAGCTGGGGTGCGGAGTGGAAAATTATGTCTAAAAATAAGCATAAAAAGTTGAAAATTCAACTAAAAACATGTGTACTCGGCTTCATCAATGCCCGCTAACCTGCTCACCAGAATTAGTTATTACCTATTCCAATTCTTACCTGTCTTTCCCTCCACAGGCTGTCTCATCATTGCAGTAAATCAGTATCAGGGTTCCAATTATCCAATAGTCAATACATTTAAAAATAAGGAGTGGAAAATGCACAGTAAAACTCAGGAAAAAAGAGGGGAAAAATTGTATCGATAGGGTGTCGTTTTCCACCCAAATTTCCCATTGCTAGGACACTGTTGTAACTTTGTGTCACCTCTTCTGTACGATCGGGTCGCCTACTGGTGACACGGTCTGCTCTCTGCCGACCGACCTAGTCACCCATGTAGCACTAACAGTGTATTAATGCTGTGCAGCCTTTGGTCCGTCTCATGCTGCCGCTGCGTCTGACCGGTCGCCGTCCGTTGGCCAGGTGTGCGGAAGGTGTGGCAGAAGCGACGCAGCGAGGTGCGAGACGGCTACCTCTACATCTGCCACTCGGACGAGACCAAGCCGCCGACCACCTTCAACCTGCTCACATGCAGTGTCAAGCCCGTGGCTGACGACCCACGCGCCTTCGACCTCATCTCGTGTTAGTATCGGGGGGGGGGGGTAGGGAAGGGAGTGAGGGGTCCTGAACTGACCTCATGCCAGTCGCCACGGGCAGAACAGGGACAGGGGAGTGCGGTGGTGTGATTGAGATGGCGCGCTCGGTCCCAGCTTATGTGCGTCGGCCAAGGCAGGGCAGAGACGGGGAGCTGGCGGAATATGGTTGGGGTGTTGATATTGAGCCGAGAAGAATGTTCGTATGTTTGGTAAGTTCGCTCGTAGGTAGACATGGCAACGCGGGGTGGACATCGTGATGAGAGAGATAGGCTGCCTGTAACTCCAGAGAGACGGCTAATGGAAGTGAGATAAAGGCAGATTGATTCGAACATGGCCAAAGTTGCAACGGTTATCAGGGGTTCAGCATCAGTCCTCATACAATTGTGAGTGGTCAGCTTGTTGCCACGTTTTGTCACATCGTCATATCGAAATGTCGGTCGTCTTGTTTATTTCATGTTAACCGTGTTTCCTGTGACCTTTAACCGAACGTACCCTGTCATATGTAACCACAGGAACGTACTCTGTCCTGTAAGCACAGGAACATACCCCGTCCTGTGGCCACAGTTAACCGAACGTATACCGTCCTGTGACCACAGTTAACCGAACGTACCCCGTCCTGTAACCACAGGAACGTACCCCGTCCTGTAACCACAGTTAACCGAACGTACCCCGTCCTGTAACCACAGTTAACCGAACGTACCCCGTCCTGTAACCACAGTTAACCGAACGTACCCCGTCCTGTAACCACAGTTAACAGAACGTACCCCGTCCTGTAACCACAGTTAACCGAACGTACCCCGTCCTGTAACCACAGGAACGTACCCCGTCCCGTAACCACAGTTAACCGAACGTACCCCGTCATGTAACCACAGTTAACCGAACGTACCCCGTCATGTAACCACAGTTAACCGAACGTACCCCGTCATGTGACCACAGCTAACCGAACGTACCCCGTCCTGTAACCACAGTTAACCGAACGTACCCCGTCCTGTAACCACAGTTAACCGAACGTACCCCGTCATGTAACCACAGTTAACCGAACGTACCCCGTCATGTAACCACAGTTAACCGAACGTACCCCGTCATGTGACCACAGCTAACCGAGCGTACCCCGTCCTGTAACCACAGTTAACCGAACGTACCCCGTCATGTAACCACAGTTAACCGAACGTACTCCGTCCTGTAACGACAGGAACGTACCCCGTCCTGTAACCACAGTTAACCGAACGTACCCCGTCATGTAACCACAGTTAACCGAACGTACCCCGTCATGTAACCACAGTTAACCGAACGTACCCCGTCATGTAACCACAGTTAACCGAACGTACCCCGTCATGTAACCACAGTTAACCGAACGTACCCCGTCCTGTAACCACAGGAACGTACCCCGTCCTGTAACCACAGTTAACCGAACGTACCCCGTCCTGTAACCACAGTTAACCGAACGTACCCCGTCCTGTAACCACAGTTAACCGAACGTACCCCGTCCTGTAACCACAGTTAACCGAACTTACCCCGTCCTGTAACCACAGGAACGTACCCCGTCCTGTAACCACAGTTAACCGAACGTACCCCGTCATGTAACCACAGTTAACCGAACGTACCCCGTCCTGTAACCACAGTTAACCGAACGTACCCCGTCATGTAACCACAGTTAACCGAACGTACCCCGTCCTGTAACCACAGTTAACCGAACGTACCCCGTCCTGTAACCACAGTTAACCGAACGTACCCCGTCCTGTAACCACAGTTAACCGAACGTACCCCGTCATGTAACCACAGTTAACCGAACGTACCCCGTCATGTGACCACAGCTAACCGAACGTACCCCGTCATGTAACGCCAGGAACGTACCCCGTCCTGTAACCACAGTTAACCGAACGTACCCCGTCATGTAACCACAGTTAACCGAACGTACCCCGTCCTGTAACCACAGTTAACCGAACGTACCCCGTCATGTGACCACAGCTAACCGAGCGTACCCCGTCCTGTAACCACAGTTAACCGAACGTACCCCGTCCTGTAACCATAGTTAACCGAACGTACCCCGTCATGTAACCACAGTTAACCGAACGTACCCCGTCATGTAACCACAGTTAACCGAACGTACCCCGTCATGTAACCACAGTTAACCGAACGTACCCCGTCCTGTAACCACAGGAACGTACCCCGTCCTGTAACCACAGTTAACCGAACGTACCCCGTCCTGTAACCACAGTTAACCGAACGTACCCCGTCCTGTAACCACAGTTAACCGAACGTACCCCCGTCCTGTAACCACAGTTAACCGAACGTACCCCGTCCTGTAACCACAGTTAACCGAACTTACCCCGTCCTGTAACCACAGGAACGTACCCCGTCCTGTAACCACAGTTAACCGAACGTACCCCGTCATGTAACCACAGTTAACCGAACGTACCCCGTCCTGTAACCACAGTTAACCGAACGTACCCCGTCCTGTAACCACAGTTAACCGAACGTACCCCGTCATGTAACCACAGTTAACCGAACGTACCCCGTCATGTGACCACAGCTAACCGAGCGTACCCCGTCCTGTAACCACAGTTAACCGAACGTACCCCGTCCTGTAACCACAGTTAACCGAACGTACCCCGTCCTGTAACCACAGTCATGGATGAGAAATACCTGGATTGTTGTTTTTTTCTCGAGATCGCCGACGGGATGAACCATTGATGGACGAAGTCAAAGTTTTAAAAAAACACGATATTACACATTGACATTCACCTGCGTAACATACATACATACCTATGATAAAATCAAGTGAATATACGAAAAATACGAAACGTTGCCTGAATCCTAAAAATAAACGCTAAACGAGTGATGATACAAAATACGCTAAAAATGGAAAAAACTGCCAGGGAAAACTGCGAAGGAATGATCACATCAGTTGACAAGGGCGGATCCAGGGGGTGGGGCAATGCCCCCCCCCCCCCATCCCCTGTTCTGTTCAAGGGGGAGGCCAAACTATGTTTTGCCACCCCCCCCCCCCCGACATGAAGTCTAATACATGTTCAATTTTCGGTACTGGGAAAATTTTGCCAAATTTTGGCACTTTTGGCCGAATTTGGCGGCGCTGCGCGACGCTGTTTTTCCGCTATTTTCGAAAGAATCTCAGGAGGGTCAAAATAACCCCCACCAGGGCGAGGGGTAATTTATAAGTATAATAGGGGTAATTTATAAGTATAATAATTATCACGTTTACGTGTGTCCTAATTTCATTATTTATATCTAGCACCATTTCGGTCTTGGCAAGTCTGCAATAGAACAATCGGTCCAAATCCATCCTTTTTCCTGTAGGTCCTTGCCGTCCTTCCGGTTACAACGACGGAGGCGAAGGGGGTGTTCAGTAAGGTGGAGAATTGTCCATCCTCTCTCCCAGCGACAATGACCGAGCTCCGGATGGAGGCGCTGATCATACGCGAAGCCCACCGATACCTAATGTCATCCGTCAGCGAAGTCGTAGACTTCTTTGCGCGATCGGGAAGTCGCCAGCTAGATTATTTCAGGTTGCCGCTGCCTGGCTGGCTGCCGCAGGTAAGCAACCCTGAATGCTCGGAGAGGTTTTCTGCCATAGACTGTATGGCAGTAATGTGAGAAATGCAGCGTTCACCGTAGTAGGTATCGATTACTTCGTCTACGTGTGTCCTACTTATGCCCGCCGAGGTGCGCAAATGGCCCGAGAGCTCGGCGGGCTCCCCGCAAATGGCGGGAAGCCCGCCGAGGTCCGAGAGCAGGGACACAATTTTTTCAAGAACCTGGCAACGGAAGTTGATCAATGATCATCCTATCCGTATGCGGTGCATAGATGGGGTAGCTAAAGTTTCTTGAAATGCATATTGAATTTGACGCCATGATCAGGTCATCTGTATTCATTGTTTTGAATGGCGGAAATGCGACTGGTTCGATCATGTTTGACGTCCTCGTCTTTTGCTCTGTTTTATCGGAGCGCAACAGATAACAACACCAAACATTTGTGCAGCGAAATGCATATTTATTTTCCTGGTCGGACCCTCCCCTCGGTTTACTATCCGAGATTCGGAGCCAGAAATCCTGAAGAAAACTACCATTTATGTGATGCTCCAAGTTCTGTTTTAAGTTTCTATGTTAGCTTCTTTCCACTAACATTTTTTCCTTCACCGCAAAAAAAAAATAAGATACCTACTCTTGTTTTTGGCAAGGGTCGTCGAACCTTGTAGCAAAAAGTATTTGCGCGAAGACGAACGGATAGATCCGTCCTTGCTCTTAAAGGGAATAGGTCACCTTGAAAGTTGTCTTGCCATTCAACCATACGGTGCACATTGAGCTCAAAACTACGAATATTACTTTGGTTTGGACAGCTGATGGATATATGTGGAGAAACAAGTAAGTTTCTCTTCGTATTTCACGAGAAATCGTGCAATAACAGTCCGCCCCGCTCCGCCTGACGCCAAGTACAGTCTCTGACAAGGGCCGCCCGGGCGGCTGAGCGGATATTAACGAGGCGTCGTGATCAGAGACTATGTGCCAGAGAGTGTACCTGCCTCCGGCGGCGAGCGTTCGTGTCCCGATCGTGGCCCGGAACAGCGGACATGAAACCGAGCCCACTAGTCATGTGTCGAAATTACTTAACATAGGGAGGTAATTCTTTCACCACAACCCATTTTGGGATCTGCTCTACAAATCTGCTGTCTCAGTCAAAAACCCCCATGTTAAAGGTGAACTATTCCCTTTAAAGGGAATAGTTCACCTTTAACATGGAGTTTTGGACTGAGATAGCAGATTTGTAGAGCAGATCTCAAAATGGGTTGTGGTGAAAGAATTACCTCCCTTCGTTAAGTAATTTCGACACAGGACCAGTGGGCCCGGTTTCATATCCGCTGTTCCGGGCCACGATCGGGACATCTCGCTCGCCGCTCGCCACCGGAGGCAGGTACACTCTCTGGCACGTAGTCTCTGGTCACGACGCCTCATTAATATCCGCTCAGCCGCCAGGGCGGCGCGGCGGCTCCTTGTCAGAGACTGTACTTAGCGTCAGGCGGAGCGGGGCGGAGCTAGAACGCCAGCTGCTATCGTACGATTTCTCGTGAAATAGAAAGAGAAACTTACTTCTTTCTCCACATATATCCATCAGTTGTCCAAACCAAAGTCATATTCGTAGTTTTGAGCTCAAGATGCACCTATTGGTTGAACTTCAAGACAACTTTCAAGGTGACTATTCCCTTTAAGGGCAAAGCCGGCTTGATTCAGCACACATTTTTCATGTTTGTTTTCCTTGCAGTCTGGAACGAAAGCATAGGTACACCTTTTTAGATATCCCAACAGGTCGAAAAGCTATAAAAAAAAATCATTAGAAATCGTGTGGTTGCAAATTAAAGTGGCCCAAATCCGGGGAGAAATTCGAAATTGGCGTATGCGTTAGATGCGTCTCATTGAGAGCTTTCTATTGTCTTGCGCGTCTCGCTGCGGTTATTGGATCGGAAGATAACGAGGGTGTTCGGCTGAATACCCCAGCGGGGCGCGGGATAATTAGGGGAAAACTCCCCCCCCCCCGGTTAACGACCGTTTCGTGCTGACCCGACGCCAGCCCCCCCCCCCCCCCCCCGTCAACGACCTATTCACGCTGACGACCCGACGTTCTCCCCCCCCCCTACACTCAACGACCAGAGGCGTCGCTATCTTCTAAAAAGTGTGTGTGTGTGTGGGGGGGGGGGGGGGGGGGGTCCACTGCCAGGGGGGCGCCATACCCAGAGGAGGGGGCGCCCCGGCCTAGAGGGTCGCAAATCCAATGAACTTCCTGGATTTCACTTGCTTAATTTTCCGGGCCCCTCTTTCACATACAAATATCAATAACAAACTTACTACCAATCTTTCAATATCGGGAGGATGGTTTTATGCCAGAATTGTTTTTAAAGCGTCGCGAAACAGCGTTATTGCTGATTGGAAGACATTTCCAATGCCCGGTCAACGGTGGTGAACCATGAACCATATCGACGAATCAAGACATAAATGTCGAAAATAAACGTCGACGTTACGCAGCGGGCAATTCAATTTTGTGTTGGTATTAATTCGGAAAAAATACAGCTTTGACAACTTCAAACATACACCCGCACAGCGGCACGCTCATGCAAGGACTGCGCATTGCACATCAACATGGGACATATTCCTGACTAATGAGCAACTAGTTTAACGGATCATATCGACTACCACTCGATGCGTTTCACTCCACATATTCACAGCACTGAAGGTATGGGTAGTAAACAAAATAACAATGAACACAATAATTACAGGAAAGCTTATCAAGGAACAGGGGCGGACCCAGGGGGCGAAAGGGGCGATGCCCCCTCCCCAAAAAGTCCTGATAGTATGTTTCCCCCCCCCCCCCCCCCACCCCCACCCCCACGGTCGGACGTGCAGTTGTAAAAATTGTTTTTGCAGCAGTCAATATCCATTTATCCACAGTGAAAAACTTAATTGCTAGCCCCAGGGCCCATTCCCTTCATAAAATATTAACTTTCAAGCGGGCTACATGTTTAGCTAGTCTGCCGAGTTCCGAGGAAAAAAGGCGACGCGAACGCAAAGACACGGACATCGACACCCGGAAGCTGCTCCAGCGGTGCCCAACTTGCTGGACCGAAGAGCTATTAGTGAGACCAGGCCAGGACCATCTCGATCTCCCCAAGCCATCTCGCCCCAGGCTCCTTCAGATCCGCAGGGACCATTTATGTGCGGAGAAGTCGTTCTGCTTTCGGAAAATGCGGAAAAGAAAATGTGTGAAAATGAAGAAACCGTTGTAACGGTGAATTGAATGAATAGCATGTTTAGCTTCTTATTCTCTACAAGGCCCACCGCCTATGTTTCTGGGTTTTATCAAACAAACCCGTACAAATTTCGCGGCGCAAAATAACAAGTACCTACTATAACATGAAAGTCCACATTAAAAATGCTGCAAAGGCTTAAATACACGCATAAAATGGGTAATATTTCTGTAGAGATTTCAGCCGACCCCCCCCCCCCCCCCCCTCCCCCACTCAAAAATTATCGGCGACGCTCCTGGGTACAGCTGACAATTGACATAGTTTTTATCAGTGTACGACAATGTCGAAACAATACAAACTGCAAGCTGACATCTTTCCTTTTTCGATATCCCAAAGGGTCGAAAAGCTAAAAATTGAAATCGTGCAGTTGCAAAATAAAGTGGCCCAAATCCGGGAAGAAATCCGAAATTGGGGTAGGTAAGGTCCGTTAAAAACGCCCCCCCCCCCCAAAAAAAAAAACGGCCGGCTGGATCCGCCCTTGCCAAGGTAGGAAAGGAAACATCAGCCAATAATATGCAAACGGTAAATCGCACAGACATAAGAATGGTACCGATCGCTTCGGTGCATCATGACAGATACAGTGGTGACTAATTCAAAGGGATCGGCCCAGGCGCACAACCAGAAAGCACATTTCGGTAGGGGGACACAGCTGTTGGGATCGTCATCTCTAGTCCAAAAGGGGCCTCATTTCCGATACAAATGGGTGCACGACTCGAGGGGCAACGCCTGCACTCGCAGGCCCCCCCCCCCCCCCCCCCCTGCGAGGTAAGCAGAGGCGCCGACTGCACAGTCACAACGCATTTTGCCGCTCCCGGAAGGTATCTCGTCGCCCTCGGAAGGCATCATGCCGCCCTCGGAAGGCATCATGCCGCCCTCGGAAGACATCTTGCCGCCCTCGAAAGGCACCATGCCGTCCTTGGAAGTTGGAAGGCATCTTGCCGTCACCAGAGCGCATTATTCCGTCCTCAGAAGACGTCTAACCGCCCTCGGAAGGCCTCGGAAGACATCTTGCCGCCCTCGGAAGGCATCATGCCGCCATCAGAGTGCATTATGCCGCCCTTGGAAGGTACCATGCCGCCCTCGGAAGACATTTTGCCGCCCTCAGAGCGCATTATGCGCCCTTGGTAGGCATCATGCCGCCCTCGGAAGGCATTTTGCCCCCCTCAGAACGCATTATGCCGCCCTCGGAAGGTATTCTGCCGCCCTCAGAACGTATTATGCCGCCCTTAGAAGGCACCATGACGCCCTCGGAAGACATCTTCCAGCACTAGGAAGGCATGTTGCCGCCCTCATAGCGCTTTATGCCGCCCTCGGAAGGCATCTTGCCGCCATCGCACCTGTTATGAAGGGGCGTCACTTTTTGGGAGAGGGGCGCACATGAGCTTGAGCCCTCACTGGCATAGGGACGCACACACATATGATGGCGGCAGTGGCGTGCGCAGACATTCACAAAAGACCAGGTCATTGGCTTGAGGGGCGACACCCGATTGACGGGGGCGCAACCAATATTGTCGAACATTTTGCAAGGGGTTGGGGCGCCTCTCCTTCCGCACCGTGCGGAAGGAGAGAGCCCCCGCCCCCTCCGTCACTAGCCGGAAGGGCGCCGTTACTGGCCAGGGGCGCCGGCACGGGCCGAAGAGGGGCAGTCACTAGTCGGAGGGGCGCAGTCACTGGCGGGAGAGGCGCCGTCACTGTCCGGTGGGGCGCCGTCACTGGTCGGAGGGGCGCCGTCACTGGCCGGAGGGGGCGCCGTCACTAGCCGGAGGGGCGCCGTCACTAGTCGGAGGGGTGCCGTCACTGGCCGGAGGGGCGCCGTCACGGGCCAGAGAGGGGCAGTCACTAGTCGGAGGGACGCCGTCACTCGCCGGAGGGGCGCGGTCACTGATCGGAGGGGCGCCGTCACTCGCCGGAGGGGCGTGGTCACTGGCCGGAGGCAGTCACTAGTCGGAGAGGCGCCGTCACTCGCCGGAGGGGCGCGGTCACTGACCGGAGGGGCGCCGTCACTCGCCGGAGGGGTGCCGTCACTGGTCGGAGGGGCGCCGTCACTCGCCGGAGGGGCGCCATCACTGATCGGAGGGTCGCCAGCTTTGCATGGGCACCTCGGGTCCAAAGGACCAGGTCATGCCCTGAATGACCGTATACTCGGTACACCACTGGCTGGCGGGCATTTTTTAGTGGCTTTTTTAGTTTTTCCTTGGTTTTATTTTTGGGGAGTTTTTTTAGAGGGCGCCTCCGTCGCCATCTCAAAACCCAGAACAGACTGACTTTTTAAGGGGGCGCCTTCGGCGCCCGCTCAAAAGTGTGGGGGGGGGGGGGTCCGGGGCACCCGGACCCCCCCCCCCCCCCGGTAGCGACGCCCCTGTCAACGACTCTTCGCGCTGATGACCCGACGCTACTCCCTCCCCCCCCCCCCAACAACAACTTTTCGCTGATAAACTGAGCGAAATCCCCCCCACCACCAAAAAAAAAACTAACCCTAAATCCGCCAGTGGGGAAAACTACATCCACGAGCACATCCATAACCATTCATTAAAAAATCAAACTAACAGTCTTTCGAAGTAAAACAATGGTTCAATCCCAACAATTAAGCATAAGATGATGTGGTTGGCGGGGAGTTCACCTGTACCGTACGTCGACGTACGTCTGTACGTCGAAGCTTCGCGCCTCCACTGCTAGGCGGCGAACGTGGTCGCCGACATCAAAGGCGCCGACACCGAGTGGTCGATCCAGGTATTTCTCATACATGCCACAGTTAACCGAACGTACCCCGTCCTGTGACCACAGTTAACCCGCCATTGACGGGGGGGACGCCCCCTGACGTGCAGCCCCCCTTAACCCTATTCCCTGCGGGGGCAGATTCTGCCCCTCCCGTTGGTTTTTCACTTGCCGCATCTAAACCGTTAGGCCTAGCGTCCTGAAACTTTGTGACTTTTCCCAGAATTGAATGGCGCGTGTTGTGTTAATTTTTTGAGAGAAAAAATCGGTCCAGCAGAGGTGGTTCCAGGCTCCTGTTTTGGGGAGGGTGTTACGAATGCGGTTTTGCGGCGCATACTTCCTTCGTGGTTTGCAGTGCAATAAATGCGTCGGAAACAATTGCAATGCAATATGCATCATAGATACTGGGATTGTACATATTTTTGGGGCAGAGGCGCACCCAGGATAAAAAAAAATGGGAGGCGATACCCACCCTCAAATTAGGTCCAATCAGTAAGATGATAAAAGCGTTACGTGCATGGTGCCCCCATGTTTTTTTCCTGGATCCGCCTAAAATCAGCTACACTTTAACAGATCGTACAAGCTACAAAGTCCATATTGTGAGCAAAATGCAATACAAAAACGTCAAAAGATAGCAAATGGCAAGGGCTACAAAATGTCTGATTTGTTAAATTTTGTTTTTTGACCAAAACAAAAAATGAAAAAAATCCACATTTTCAAAGATATTAAAACAAACGGAATATATATTAGAGAACCACATATGGGCAATTCACAAACCAAGTATTAAAACAATATCACCATTTTTGACTGACTTATGGCTTCTAAAGTATGAGTAACTCAAGACGTATGTTTTTTATATTGGTTTTTGTTTTGTTTTTAATGATCAGCTACGAACAACTAAACGTCACCACCGCATTTCTGAGGCAAAACTGGCCCAGTAATATGCCTTTTTTTATTTAAATTTATCCATTTCGAATTTTGACCTTATGTGACCTGACCTTGACCTGACCTTGACAGTAACTACACTTAAATGAAATCAGGTGGTAAAATGACTATCTGACTATAAAATGACTCCGTCCTGTGACCACAGTTAACCGAACGTACCACCTGCAAGCGGAGGACGAGGCGGACCGGGTGGCCTGGATGTCGGTACTGATGAACTGCAAGGAGGGAGCGCTACAGAAGGTGTTTGACGACACCGGCCGACCAACGGATGAGGTACGCCGGTCGGCGGGGCGCAGACGGCGCTCCTCCGCGGTACAGGAGTCACCAGAGGGCAAGGAAATCGGCGGCCAAACCTAGCTACGCAATGGTGGAAGCTGAGTGATTCACGCCAGGAAAGCACCATCGAACGATTCGAAGATCTGCACAGCAGCTCAGAGAACTTCGATGGATAACTGTCGTATTGTGTTGCTTTTCGTAACGTGAACCAAAAGTTTCTGCAATCGTGAACCAGGTTTTCGTGGATTTCTTACCCGTGCGATTGTGCCGCTTCCGGCACTGGCGGGTCGATTCACACTGGACTGGGCCGGAAGTAGGGATCGCACATGGTTTGACGACTCTAGAGAAATGAGACGGCTCACAATAAGCGATGTTTTTGCATCAGAAAGTGAGAAACATTCCCAGGTTGCCGGACACGTTTTTGTTAAGGCGGGCACTTCGTGCAATGTTTCACTGTGCATGTGTGACCTTTTCTGCATGTGGTGAAGTTTATTGCATGGTCGTATTTTCTACGGTTCTACCCGTCATGAGTTTATTCTCGCCCACCGGTTGACACCGTGTTTGTTTTCCTCCGTTGCGGAGCGAAGCGTGGCTGGCTTACTGAGCTGTTTCGTGTGACTGACTGTATTGACGGTCCCTGTGACTTGGTACCCCGTGATGCCAGGTGAGCCAGGGTCTGAGCTGTGACTGTATTGACGGTCCCTGTGACTTGGTACCCCGTGATGCCAGGTGAGCCAGGGTCTGAGCTGTGACTGACTGAGTGTGGTGTGACAGGTGAACCAGGGTCTGAGCTGTGACTGACTGAGTGTGACTGTGTGTTGTGACAGGTGAGCCAGGGTCTGAGCTGTGACTGACTGAGTGTGGTGTGACAGGTGAACCAGGGTCTGAGCTGTGACTGACTGAGTGTGGTGTGACAGGTGAGCCAGGGTCTGAGCTGTGACTGACTGTATTGACGGTCCCTGTGACTTGGTACCCCGTGATGCCAGGTGAGCCAGGGTCTGAGCTGTGACTGACTGAGTATGTCTGTGTGTGGTGTGACAGGTGAGCCAGGGTCTGAGCTGTGACTGACTGAGTATGACTGTGTGTTGTGATAGGTGAACCAGGGTCTGAGCTGTGACTGACTGAGTATGACTGTGTGTTGTGATAGGTGAACCAGGGTCTGAGCTGTGACTGACTGAGTGTGGTGTGACAGGTGAACCAGGGTCTGAGCTGTGACTCACTGAGTGTGGTGTGACAGGTGAACCAGGGTCTGAGCTGTGACTGACTGAGTGTGGTGTGACAGGTGAGCCAGGGTCTGAGCTGTGACTGACTGAGTGTGGTGTGACAGGTGAGCCAGGGTCTGAGCTGTGACTGACTGAGTGTGGTGTGACAGGTGAACCAGGGTCTGAGCTGTGACTGACTGAGTGTGGTGTGACAGGTGAGCAAGGGTCTGAGCTGTGACTGACTGAGTGTGTTGTGACAGGTGAACCAGGGTCTGAGCTGTGACTGACTGAGTGTGACTGTGTGTTGTGACAGGTGAGCCAGGGTCTGATCTGTGACTGACTGAGTGTGTTGTGACAGGTGAGCCAGGGTCTGAGCTGTGACTGACTGAGTATGACTGTGTGTTGTGACAGGTGAGCCAGGGTCTGAGCTGTGACTGACTGAGTATGACTGTGTGTGTTGTGACAGGTGAGCCAGGGTCTGAGCTGTGACTGACTGAGTGTGTTGTGACAGGTGAGCCAGGGTCTGAGCTGTGACTGACTGAGTATGACTGTGTGTTGTGACAGGTGAGCCAGGGTCTGAGCTGTGACTGACTGAGTATGACTGTGTGTTGTGACAGGTGAGCCAGGGTCTGAGCTGTGACTGACTGAGTATGACTGTGTGTTGTGACAGGTGAACCAGGGTCTGAGCTGTGACTGACTGAGTGTGTTGGGACAGGTGAGCCAGGGTCTGAGCTGTGACTGACTGAGTATGACTGTGTGTTGTGATAGGTGAGCCAGGGTCTGAGCTGTGACTGACTGAGTATGACTCTGTGTTTGTTGTGATAGGTGAGCCAGGGTATGAGCTGTGACTGACTGAGTATGACTGTGTGTGTTGTGACAGGTGAGCCAGGGTCTGAGCTGTGACTGACTGAGTGTGTTGTGACAGGTGAGCCAGGGTCTGAGCTGTGACTGACTGAGTATGACTGTGTGTTGTGACAGGTGAGCCAGGGTCTGAGCTGTGACTGACTGAGTATGACTGTGTGTTGTGACAGGTGAACCAGGGTCTGAGCTGTGACTGACTGTGTGTGTTGTGACAGGTGAGCCAGGGTCTGAGCTGTGACTGACTGAGTGTGTTGTGACAGGTGAGCCAGGGTCTGAGCTGTGACTGACTGAGTATGACTGTGTGTTGTGACAGGTGAGCCAGGGTCTGAGCTGTGACTGACTGAGTATGACTGTGTGTGTTGTGACAGGTGAGCCAGGGTCTGAGCTGTGACTGACTGAGTATGACTGTGTGTTGTGACAGGTGAACCAGGGTCTGAGCTGTGACTGACTGAGTGTGTTGGGACAGGTGAGCCAGGGTCTGAGCTGTGACTGACTGAGTATGACTGTGTGTTGTGATAGGTGAGCCAGGGTCTGAGCTGTGACTGACTGAGTATGACTGTGTTTGTTGTGATAGGTGAGCCAGGGTATGAGCTGTGACTGACTGAGTATGACTGTGTGTGTTGTGACAGGTGAGCCAGGGTCTGAGCTGTGACTGACTGAGTGTGTTGTGACAGGTGAGCCAGGGTCTGAGCTGTGACTGACTGAGTGTGTTGGGACAGGTGAGCCAGGGTCTGAGCTGTGACTGACTGAGTATGACTGTGTGTTGTGATAGGTGAGCCAGGGTCTGAGCTGTGACTGACTGAGTATGACTGTGTGTGTTGTGACAGGTGAGCCAGGGTCTGAGCTGTGACTGACTGAGTATGACTGTGTGTGTGTTGTGACAGGTGAGCCAGGGTATGAGCTGTGACTGACTGAGTATGACTGTGTGTGTGTGTTGTGACAGGTGAGCCAGGGTCTGAGCTGTGACTGACTGAGTGTGTTGTGACAGGTGAGCCAGGGTATGAGCTGTGACTGACTTAGTATGACTGTGTGTTTGTTGTGACAGGTGAGCCAGGGTCTGAGCTGTGACTGACTGAGTATGACTGTGTGTTGTGACAGGTGAGCCAGGGTCTGAGCTGTGACTGACTGAGTGTGGTGTGACAGGTGAGCCAGGGTCTGAGCTGTGACTGACTGAGTATGACTGTGTGTTGTGATAGGTGAGCCAGGGTCTGAGCTGTGACTGACTGAGTGTGTTGTGACAGGTGAGCCAGGGTCTGAGCTGTGACTGACTGAGTATGACTGTGTGTTGACAGGTGAGCCAGGGTCTGAGCTGTGACTGACTGAGTGTGTTGTGACAGGTGATCCAGGGTCTGAGCTGTGACTGACTGAGTATGACTGTGTGTTGTGACAGGTGAGCCAGGGTATGAGCTGTGACTGACTGAGTATGACTGTGTGTTTGTTGTGACAGGTGAGCCAGGGTCTGAGCTGTGACTGACTGAGTGTGTGTTGTGACAGGTGAGCCAGGGTCTGAGCTGTGACTGACTGTGTGTTTGTTGGGACAGGTGAGCCAGGGTCTGAGCTGTGACTGACTGAGTATGACTGTGTGTTGTGACAGGTGAGCCATGGTCTGAGCTGTGACTGACTGAGTGTGTTGGGACAGGTGAGCCAGGGTCTGAGCTGTGACTGACTGAGTGTGACTGTGTGTTGTGACAGGTGAGCCAGGGTCTGAGCTGTGACTGACTGAGTATGACTGTGTGTTTGTTGTGACAGGTGAGCCAGGGTCTGAGCTGTGACTGACTGAGTGTGTGTTGTGACAGGTGAGCCAGGGTCTGAGCTGTGACTGACTGAGTGTGTTGTGACAGGTGAGCCAGGGTCTGAGCTGTGACTGACTGAGTATGACTGTGTGTTGACAGGTGAGCCAGGGTCTGAGCTGTGACTGACTGAGTGTGTTGTGACAGGTGAGCCAGGGTCTGAGCTGTGACTGACTGAGTGTGTTGTGACAGGTGAGCCAGGGTCTGAGCTGTGACTGACTGAGTATGTCTGTGTGTGTTGTGACAGGTGAGCCAGGGTCTGAGCTGTGACTGACTGAGTGTGTTGTGACAGGTGAGCCAGGGTCTGATCTGTGACTGACTGAGTATGACTGTGTGTGTTGTGACAGGTGAGCCAGGGTCTGAGCTGTGACTGACTGAGTGTGTTGTGACAGGTGAGCCAGGGTCTGAGCTGTGACTGACTGAGTGTGTTGGGACAGGTGAGCCAGGGTCTGAGCTGTGACTGACTGAGTGTGACTGTGTGTTGTGACAGGTGAGCCAGGGTCTGAGCTGTGACTGACTAAGTATGACTGTGTGTTTGTTGTGACAGGTGAGCCAGGGTATCAGCTGTGACTGACTGAGTATGACTGTGTGTTGACAGGTGAGCCATGGTTTGAGCTGTGACTGACTGAGTGTATGTTGTGACAGGTGAGCCAGGGTATGAGCTGTGACTGACTGAGTGTGTTGTGACAGGTGAACCAGGGTCTGAGCTGTGACTGACTGTGTATGACTTGTGTTGACAGGTGAGCCAGGGTCTGATCTGTGACTGACTGAGTGTGTTGTGACAGGTGAGCCAGGGTCTGAGCTGTGACTGACTGTGTGTTGACAGGTGAGCCAGGGTCTGAGCTGTGACTGACTGAGTGTGTGTTGTGACAGGTGAGCCAGGGTCTGAGCTGTGACTGACTGTGTGTTTGTTGGGACAGGTGAGCCAGGGTCTGAGCTGTGACTGACTGAGTATGACTGTGTGTTGTGACAGGTGAGCCATGGTCTGAGCTGTGACTGACTGAGTGTGTTGGGACAGGTGAGCCAGGGTCTGAGCTGTGACTGACTGAGTATGACTGTGTGTGTGTGTTGTGACAGGTGAGCCAGGGTCTGAGCTGTGACTGACTGAGTGTGTTGTGACAGGTGAGCCAGGGTCTGAGCTGTGACTGACTGAGTATGACTGTGTGTTTGTTGTGATAGGTGAGCCAGGGTATGAGCTGTGACTGACTGAGTATGACTGTGTGTGTGTTGTGACAGGTGAGCCAGGGTCTGAGCTGTGACTGACTGAGTGTGTTGTGACAGGTGAGCCAGGGTCTGAGCTGTGACTGACTGAGTGTGTTGTGACAGGTGAGCCAGGGTCTGAGCTGTGACTGACTGAGTATGACTGTGTGTTGTGACAGGTGAGCCAGGGTCTGAGCTGTGACTGACTGAGTATGACTGTGTGTTGTGACAGGTGAACCAGGGTCTGAGCTGTGAATGACTGAGTGTGTTGTGGCAGGTGAGCCAGGGTCTGAGCTGTGACTGACTGAGTATGACTGTGTGTGTTGTGACAGGTGAGCCAGGGTCTGAGCTGTGACTGACTGAGTGTGACTGTGTGTGTTGTGACAGGTGAGCAAGGGTCTGAGCTGTGACTGACTGTGTGTGTTGTGACAGGTGAGCCAGGGTCTGAGCTGTGACTGACTGAGTATGACTGTGTGTTTGTTGTGATAGGTGAGCCAGGGTATGAGCTGTGACTGACTGAATATGACTGTGTGTGTGTTGTGACAGGTGAGCCAGGGTCTGAGCTGTGACTGACTGAGTATGACTGTGTGTGTGTTGTGACAGGTGAGCCAGGGTCTGAGCTGTGACTGACTGAGTGTGTTGTGACAGGTGAGCCAGGGTCTGAGCTGTGACTGACTGAGTGTGTTGTGACAGGTGAGCCAGGGTCTGAGCTGTGACTGACTGAGTATGACTGTGTGTTGTGACAGGTGAGCCAGGGTCTGAGCTGTGAATGACTGAGTGTGTTGTGACAGGTGAGCCAGGGTCTGAGCTGTGACTGACTGAGTATGACTGTGTGTGTTGTGACAGGTGAGCCAGGGTCTGAGCTGTGACTGACTGAGTGTGTTGTGACAGGTGAGCCAGGGTCTGAGCTGTGACTGACTGAGTATGACTGTGTGTTGTGATAGGTGAGCAAGGGTCTGAGCTGTGACTGACTGAGTATGACTGAGTGTGTTGTGACAGGTGAGCAAGGGTCTGAGCTGTGACTGACTGAGTATGACTGTGTGTTTGTTGTGATAGGTGAGCCAGGGTATGAGCTGTGACTGACTGAGTATGACTGTGTGTGTGTGTTGTGACAGGTGAGCCAGGGTCTGAGCTGTGACTGACTGAGTATGACTGTGTGTTTGTTGTGATAGGTGAGCCAGGGTCTGAGCTGTGACTGACTGAGTATGACTGTGTGTTGTGACAGGTGAGCCAGGGTCTGAGCTGTGACTGACTGAGTGTGTTGTGACAGCTGGTGAGCCAGGGTCTGAGCTGTGATTGACTGAGTGTGTGTTGTGACAGGTGAGCCAGGGCCTGCGGGAGCTGCAGCAGTCCATCATCAGCGCTGTGCTCCGGCTGCCCGGTAACGACTGCTGCTGCGACTGCGCCTCTCACAACGGTACGAAGCGACCCTCACGGACCGACTGGGGTCCCCGTGGACGGCTGGGAGGCCGCCACCCGCTATACCGTGTGTCGAATGCAGCCTTGGAATTTGAGCAATTTTCTGGACTTTTTGGGTCCAAGGAATTTTGCTCTCTTCCTATTTGCTCAAGAAATTTGCTCTCTTTTCGCCTGATCTTACCGGCATTGTAGTTCAAACATCATTCAATTTTCCTCACAAGGATTTAATATCTATTACAAATCAGGATTTTTTACTTTCCAAGTAAAATAATTAAAACAAAAATGAAAATCTTAACTTGCCTGACAATACAATTTTACTCTCCACCTATGGATTTTTACTCTCCGGGACCAGGTCATGAAATGAAAAGTCCAGCACTGGTCGAATGTCTCGTGTTACTTACTAAACAGCACCTGCCCATTAGTTGGTATTGCGAGTGACCGATATACATTCATACGGAAACTGAGCCAGTTCACGTCTCGTTACGCGTGTCGTCACTGTCATCACGTCACCCTGTCTCGTGGGACGTCACACAATTATACGTGACGTCACCGTGGCTGACGTGACGTGACGTGGCGGGTTGCAGACGTGACGTGGCTGTCGACCAACTTCGGCATCCTGGTGTGTATCGAGTGTTCGGGAATCCACCGCGACCTGGGCGTGCACATCTCTCGGATACAGTCGCTCACGCTGGATCACGTCGGCACCAGCCAGGTCAGAAAGAGGCGCAGGCTCAACGTCTGAGGGGCGGAGTTTGTGTGGGTGTGGGTGTGAGTGTGAGTGTGAGTGTGAGTGTGAGTGTGAGTGTGAGTGTGAGTGTGAGTGTGAGTGTGAGTGTGTGGGTGTGGGTGTGGGTGTGGGTGTGGGTGTGGGTGTGGGTGTGGGTGTGGGTGTGGGTGTGGGTGTGGGTGTGGGTGTGGGTGTGGGTGTGGGTGTGAGTGTGGGTGGGTGTGAGTGTGAGTGTGAGTGTGAGTGTGAGTGTGTGTGTGGGTGTGGATGTGAGTGAGTGTGAGTGTGAGCGTGCGTGCGTGCGTGCCGACTATTGACCATAGGACGCAGCGGGTATAACATGACCTCGGGGCTGCTTGTCGGAAGTAATGTTGACTAATATCGTCTCGGACTTGATGCTTGTATGTAAACTAACTGTAAGTAAAACCCGGTTTTCACCTGATCCGGCCGTCAGGACTCCGGGTCCAGAGGCTTGAGAGCCATCCGGCATGGTTCAAGTTGAACCTTCCAGGCCCACACGTCCGGAGGCCTTCCGTGCGTACGGGCGGCCGGCCCTACAGCCGTCGGCCGGGGGCGCGTGTGTACGCAGCGGCCATCTTTATTTTGCTCTCTGGTGCGGAAAGTCGCAGTCTGCGTGCGTTAAACATGGATCGATGCTCTTCAAGCTATAATATAATGATCTGCTTAGGATAATGAATGCTGGCATGGGGCAATTATGTGGCATGGCACACTATCCCAAAATGAGGAAATTGGGTTGTTAAAGGCTTTTGCGACCCGCGGGTGACCGATCTCACCAATAAATCCCAAAGAATTGAGATGGCCGCTGTCATGAATCTTATGCCTGGACAGCCTGCTCACTGCTCACCGCTCAGTCCTCAGCGAATATAATTGTGTTTGTTTACATAGCAACTTACTATCCCCTACACAAGAAAAAGTGGCCCATAACTCAACAGCTGTGTGCTCTTTGGCCACCCCCTAAAGGTGCGTAAATTTGGAAACCAATGATTGACTGAGCTTACCGAGAATCTGATAGCCCTGGGCCCGTTATCCTGGGCCCGTATATTTTGTCATGTGATTTTCTGAAGCATGACACTTCTCACTTCCCTCGAAAATGACAGAATAAGACTGATCAGCGAACGGGGGCTGATGTTCACGAACATTACAACATCTCAATATTTACCGATGTGCAGGCCAGCTCCACACCCTGCGGGGCTGGCCTGTCGGCATGAACATAAACATTGGCTGACTGCCTGCCGTGCTGGCAAAGCCTAAAACCCGGCCGGCACCCCGTGGAGGCGGAGACCGGAATTTCCCGTCTAGATAGCGTCCGCCGGTCAGATAAACAGTCCTTCTGCAGTTGGGTCAGTCAGAGTTGTGTCGCAGTTCGGTCGGTGAACTCTGCCACTGCGACGCCCGTCTCTGGCCAGGACAGTGGTGTGTCGCATTGTGTCTCCGTGGGTTGCATTGTGTCTCCGTGCGTCGCCCGCGTCTCCGTGCGTCGCCCGCGTCTCCGTGCGTCGCCCGCACGATGTTCCCTCCGGCGCGACGGTGCGGCCGCCTGGTACGTCTTCTGACCGTCCTCTGGGCGGTGGGCCGGTGTGAAGCCAGTCAGTCGCACTCGCAATCCTCAGTCAGCGTCGACATCACTCCCGACCAACTGCTGCGGCTCATCGTGCAAGACGTCAAGTCCGAGATCCAGCCGCTGTTCAGCAACCTCGCCTCCCAGATCGATGGACTCGCCTCCCGGATCAATGGATTCAGCTCCCGCCTGATCGGCATCGAGGCCCGGCTCAACTCGCTCGACTTCAAACAGGAAGGTTCGATTCCAGACTGGACGAGCTGGTCTCTCGAATGGACTCCAAGAAGGACAGGTTCGATTATAGACTGGACGAGCTGGTCTCTCGAGTGAACTCCACGGAGGACATGTTCGATTCCAGACTGGACGAGCTGGTCTCTCGAGTGAACTCCACGGAGGACATGTTCGATTCCAGACTGGACGAGCTGGTCTCTCGAGTGAACTCCACGGAGGACAGGTTCGATTCTAGACTGGACGAGCTGGTCTCGAGTGAACTCCACGGAGGACAGGTTCGATTCTAGACTGGACGAGCTGGTCTCTCGAGTGAACTCCACGGAGGACAGGTTCGATTCTAGACTGGACGAGCTGGTCTCTCGAGTGAACTCCACGGAGGACAGGTTCGATTCTAGACTGGACGAGCTGGTCTCTCGAGTGAACTCCACGGAGGACAGGTTCGATTCTAGACTGCCCCGCGACTGCAGTGTCCTACCCGCCGGAGCCCAAACCGGCGTCCACCTGCTGCAGCCGGGCCTGGACCACTCCCGGCCGCCGGTGTCCGCCTTCTGTGACCTGGACACGGACGGCGGCGGCTGGACCGTCATCCAGCGGCGCGCAGACAGACAGCCGCGCCAGGATTTCTACCTCGGCTGGGCGGCGTACCGGGAGGGCTTCGGCAAGTTGGACGCCGAGTTCTGGTGGGGACTGGAGAAGCTGTGGACGATGACCGCCTCACGAGACCACCGATACGAGCTGCGAGTGAACCTGGCCGACTTTGAGGGTGAACGGAGACACGCCACCTACCAGCAGTTCAGAGTGGAGTCTGAAGGTAACGGGTACCGGCTGTTCGTCGTCAACTACACCGGTGACGCTGGTGACAGCCTCAGCTACCACAGCGGTCAGAAGTTCGGCACCAGAGACAGAGACCAGGACGGGGATAACTCAGGCAACTGTGCCCAGTGGTGGAGCGGCGGCTGGTGGTATAAGAAATGTTACTGGGCGAACCTGAACGGGCAGTATCGGTCTGGTCCAACTACGACCCCTGGAGGCGTCAATTTGAACAGCTGGAAAGGCGACAGGTATTCACTGAAGGACGTAGAGATGAAGATCCGGCCAGTCAATACAATCTAGGAAATAAAGCACTGCTGCTGTCCATAGAAGACACCGACCATAGCTACATAGAAGACACCGACCATAGCTACATAGAAGACACCGACCATAGCTACATAGAAGACACCGACCATAGCTACATAGAAGACACCGACCATAGCTACATAGAAGACACCGACCATAGCTGCATAGAAGACACCGACCATAACTACACAGAAGACACCGACCATAACTACATAGAAGACATACCGACCATAGCTACGTAGAAGACACCAACCATAGCTGCATAGAAGACATACCGACCATAGCTACATAGAAGACACCGACCATAGCTACATAGAAGACACCGACCATAGCTGCATAGAAGACACCGACCATAGCTACATAGAAGACATACCGACCATAGCTACGTAGAAGACACCAACCATAGCTGCATAGAAGACATACCGACCATAGCTACATAGAAGACACCGACCATAGCTACATAGAAGACACCGACCATAGCTACATAGAAGACACCGACCATAGCTACATAGAAGACACCGACCATAGCTACATAGAAGACACCGACCATAGCTGCATAGAAGACATACCGACCATAGCTACATAGAAGACACCGACCATAGCTACGTAGAAGACACCGACCATAGCTACATAGAAGACACCGACCATAGCTACATAGAAGACACCGACCATAGCTACATAGAAGACACCGACCATAGCTACATAGAAGACACACCGACCATAGCTACACAGAAGACACCGACCATAGCTACATAGAAGACACCGACCATAGCTACGTAGAAGACACCGACCATAGCTACATAGAAGACACCGACCATAGCTACATAGAAGACACCCACCATAACTACATAGAAGACACCGACCATAACTACATAGAAGACACCGACCATAGCTACATAGAAGACACCGACCATAGCTACGTAGAAGACACCGACCATAGCTACATAGAAGACACACCGACCATAGCTACATAGAAGACACCCACCATAACTACATAGAAGACACCGACCATAGCTACATAGAAGACACCGACCATAGCTACGTAGAAGACACCGACCATAGCTACATAGAAGACACCGACCATAGCTACATAGAAGACACCGACCATAGCTACATAGAAGACACCGACCATAGCTACATAGAAGACACCGACCATAGCTACGTAGAAGACACCGACCATAGCTACATAGAAGACACCGACCATAGCTACATGAAGACACCGACCATAGCTACATAGAAGACACCGACCATAGCTACATAGAAGACACACCGACCATAGCTACATAGAAGACACCGACCATAGCTACATAGAAGACACCGACCATAGCTACGTAGAAGACACCGACCATAGCTACATATAAGACACCGACCATAGCTACATAGAAGACACCGACCATAGCTACATAGAAGACACCGACCATAGCTACGTAGAAGACACCGACCATAGCTGCATAGAAGACACCGACCATAGCTACATAGAAGACACCGACCATAGCTACATAGAAGACACCGACCATAGCTACATAGAAGACATACCGACCATAGCTACATAAAAGACACCGACCATAGCTACATAGAAGACACCGACCATAGCTACATAGAAGACACCGACCATAGCTGCATAGAAGACACCGACCATAGCTACATAGAAGACACCGACCATAGCTACATAGAAGACACCGACCATAGCTACATGAAGACACCGACCATAGCTACATAGAAGACACCGACCATAGCTACATAGAAGACACCGACCATAGCTACGTAGAAGACACCGACCATAGCTACATAGAAGACACCGACCATAGCTACATAGAAGACACCGACCATAGCTACATAGAAGACACACCGACCATAGCTACATAGAAGACACACCGACCATAGCTACATAGAAGACACACCGACCATAGCTGCATAGAAGACACCGACCATAGCTGCATAGAAGACACCGACCATAGCTACATAGAAGACACACCGACCATAGCTACATAGAAGACACCGACCATAGCTACATAGAAGACACCGACCATAGCTACATAGAAGACACACCGACCATAGCTACATAGAAGACACCGACCATAGCTACACAGAAGACACCGACCATAGCTACGTAGAAGACACCGACCATAGCTACATAGAAGACACACCGACCATAGCTACGTAGAAGACACCGACCATAGCTACATAGAAGACACCGACCATAGCTACATAGAAGACACACCGACCATAGCTACATAGAAGACACCGACCATAGCTACATAGAAGACACCGACCATAGCTACATAGAAGACACCGACCATAGCTACGTAGAAGACACCGACCATAGCTACATAGAAGACACCGACCATAGCTACGTAGAAGACACCGACCATAGCTACGTAGAAGACACCGACCATAGCTACATAGAAGACACCGACCATAGCTACATAGAAGACACCGACCATAGCTACATAGAAGACACCGACCATAGCTACATAGAAGACACCGACCATAGCTACATAGAAGACACCGACCATAGCTACATAGAAGACACCGACCATAGCTACATAGAAGACACCGACCATAGCTACATAGAAGACACCGACCATAGCTACATGGAAGACACCGACCATAGCTACATAGAAGACACACCGACCATAGCTACATAGAAGACACCGACCATAGCTACATAGAAGACACACCGACCATAGCTACGTAGAAGACACCGACCATAGCTACGTAGAAGACACCGACCATAGCTACATAGAAGACACCGACCATAGCTACACAGAAGACACCGACCATAGCTACGTAGAAGACACACCGACCATAGCTGCATAGAAGACACCGACCATAGCTGCATAGAAGACACCGACCATAGCTACATAGAAGACACCGACCATAGCTACATAGAAGACACCGACCATAGCTACATAGAAGACACCGACCATAGCTGCAAAGAAGACACCGACCATAGCTGCAAAGAGGACACCGACCATAGCTACATAGAAGACACCGACCATAGCTGCAAAGAAGACGCCGACCCATAGCTGCAAAGAAGACACCGACCATAGCTGCAAAGAAGACACCGACCATAGCTACATAGAAGACACCGACCATAGCTACATAGAAGACACACCGACCATAGCTACATGGAAGACACCGACCATAGCTACATAGAAGACACCGACCATAGCTACATAGAAGACACCGACCATAGCTACACAGAAGACACCGACCATAGCTACATAGAAGACACCGACCATAGCTACATAGAAGACACCGACCATAGCTACATAGAAGACACCGAGCATAGCTACATAGAAGACACCGACCATAGCTACATAGAAGACACCGACCATAGCTGTAAAGAAGACACCGACCATAGCTACATAGAAGACACCGACCATAGCTACGTAGAAGACACCGACCATAGCTACATAGAAGACACCGACCATAGCTACATAGAAGACACCGACCATAGCTGCAAAGAAGACACCGACCATAGCTACATAGAAGACACCGGCCATAGCTACATAGAAGACACCGACCATAGCTACATAGAAGACACCGACCATAGCTACATAGAAGACACCGACCATAGCTGCATAGAAGACACCGACCATAGCTACATAGAAGACACCGACCATAGCTGCAAAGAAGACACCGACCATAGCTACATAGAAGACACCGACCATAGCTGCATAGAAGACACCGACCATAGCTACATAGAAGACACCGACCATAGCTACATAGAAGACACACCGACCGTAGCTACATAGAAGACACCGACCATAGCTACACAGAAGACACCGACCATAGCTACATAGAAGACACACCGACCATAGCTACATAGAAGACACTGACCATAGCTACATAGAAGACACCGACCATAGCTACATACAAGACACCGACCATAGCTGCATAGAAGACACCGACCATAGCTACATAGAAGACACCGACCATAGCTACATGAAGACACCGACCATAGCTACATAGAAGACACACCGACCATAGCTACATAGAAGACACCGACCATAGCTACATAGAAGACACCGACCATAGCTACATAGAAGACACCGACCATAGCTACATAGAAGACACCGACCATAGCTACGTAGAAGACACCGACCATAGCTACATAGAAGACACCGACCATAGCTGCATAGAAGACACCGACCATAGCTACATAGAAGACACCGACCATAGCTACATAGAAGACACCGACCATAGCTACATAGAAGACACCGACCATAGCTACATAGAACACCCACCGACCATAGCTACATAGAAGACACCGACCATAGCTACATGGAAGACACCGACCATAGCTACACAGAAGACACCGACCATAGCTACATAGAAGACACCGACCATAGCTACATAGAAGACACCGACCATAGCTACATGGAAGACACCGACCATAGCTACATAGAAGACACACCGACCATAGCTACACAGAAGACACCGACCATAGCTACATAGAAGACACCGACCATAGCTACATAGAAGACACCGACCATAGCTACATAGAAGACACCGACCATAGCTACATAGAAGACACCGACCATAGCTACATAGAAGACACCGACCATAGCTACATAGAAGACACCGACCATAGCTACACAGAAGACACCGACCATAGCTACATAGAAGACACCGACCATAGCTACATAGAAGACACCGACCATAGCTACATAGAAGACACACCGACCATAGCTACATAGAAGACACCGACCATAGCTACATAGAAGACACCGACCATAGCTACATAGAAGACACCGACCATAGCTACATAGAAGACACCGACCATAGCTACATAGAAGACACCGACCATAGCTACGTAGAAGACACACCGACCATAGCTACATAGAAGACACCGACCATAGCTACGTAGAAGACACCGACCATAGCTACATAGAAGACACACCGACCATAGCTACGTAGAAGACACACCGACCATAGCTACGTAGAAGACACACCGACCATAGCTACATAGAAGACACCGACCATAGCTACGTAGAAGACACACCGACCATAGCTACGTAGAAGACACACCGACCATAGCTACGTAGAAGACACAGACCATAGCTACATAGAAGACACCGACCATAGCTACATAGAAGACACCGACCATAGCTACATAGAAGACACCGACCATAGCTACATAGAAGACACCGACCATAGCTACATAGAAGACACCGACCATAGCTACATAGAAGACACCGACCATAGCTACATAGAAGACACCGACCATAGCTACGTAGAAGACACACCGACCATAGCTACGTAGAAGACACACCGACCATAGCTACGTAGAAGACACCGACCATAGCTACATAGAAGACACCGACCATAGCTACATAGAAGACACCGACCATAGCTACATAGAAGACACCGACCATAGCTACATAGAAGACACCGACCATAGCTACATAGAAGACACCGACCATAGCTACATAGAAGACACCGACCATAGCTACATAGAAGACACCGACCATAGCTACATAGAAGACACCGACCATATCTACATAGAAGACACCGACCATAGCTACATAGAAGACACCGACCATAGCTACATAGAAGACACCGACCATAGCTACATAGAAGACACACCGACCAATAGCTAAGACACCGACCATAGCTACATAGAAGACACCGGCCATAGCTACATAGAAAACACCGGCCATAGCTACATAGAAGACACACCGACCATAGCTACATAGAAGACACCGACCATAGCTACATAGAAGACACACCGACCATAGCTGCATAGAAGACACCGACCATAGCTACATAGAAGACACCGACCATAGCTACATGAAGACACCGACCATAGCTACATAGAAGACACCGACCATAGCTACATAGAAGGCACCGACCATAGCTACATAGAAGACACCGACCATAGCTACATAGAAGACACCGACCATAGCTACATAGAAGACACCGACCATAGCTACATCGAAGACACCGACCATAGCTACATAGAAGACACCGACCATAGCTACATAGAAGACACCGACCATAGCTACATAGAAGACACCGACCATAGCTACATAGAAGACACCGACCATAGCTACATAGAAGACACACCGACCATAGCTACATAGAAGACACCGACCATAGCTACATAGAAGACACACCGACCATAGCTACATAGAAGACACCGACCATAGCTACGTAGAAGACACCGACCATAGCTGCAAAGAAGACACCGACCATAGCTACATAGAAGACACCGACCATAGCTACATAGAAGACACCGACCATAGCTACATAGAAGACACCGACCATAGCTACATAGAAGACACCGACCATAGCTACATAGAAGACACCGACCATAGCTACATAGAAGACACCGACCATAGCTACATAGAAGACACACCGACCATAGCTACGTAGAAGACACCGACCATAGCTACATAGAAGACACCGACCATAGCTACATAGAAGACACCGACCATAGCTACGTATAAAACACCGACCATAGCTACATAGAAGACACCGACCATAGCTACATAGAAGACACCGACCATAGCTGCATAGAAGACACCGACCATAGCTACATAGAAGACACCGACCATAGCTACATAGAAGACACCGACCATAGCTGCATAGAAGACACCGACCATAGCTACATAGAAGACACACCGACCATAGCTGCATAGAAGACACCGACCATAGCTGCATAGAAGACACCGACCATAGCTACATAGAAGACACACCGACCATAGCTACATAGAAGACACCGACCATAGCTGCATAGAAGACACCGACCATAGCTGCATAGAAGACACCGACCATAGCTACATAGAAGACACACCGACCATAGCTACATAGAAGACACCGACCATAGCTACATAGAAGACACACCGACCATAGCTACATAGAAGACACCGACCATAGCTACATAGAAGACACACCGACCATAGCTACATAGAAGACACCGACCATAGCTGCATAGAAGACACCGACCATAGCTACATAGAAGACACCGACCATAGCTACATAGAAGACACACCGACCATAGCTACATAGAAGACACCGACCATAGCTACATAGAAGACACACCGACCATAGCTACATAGAAGACACCGACCATAGCTACATAGAAGACACACCGACCATAGCTACATAGAAGACACCGACCATAGCTACACAGAAGACACCGACCATAGCTACATAGAAGACACCGACCATAGCTACATAGAAGACACCGACCATAGCTACATAGAAGACACACCGACCATAGCTACATAGAAGACACCGACCATAGCTACGTAGAAGACACACCGACCATAGCTACATAGAGGACACCGACCATAGCTACATAGAAGACACCGACCATAGCTACATAGAAGACACACCGACCATAGCTACACAGAAGACACCGACCATAGCTACATAGAAGACACCGACCATAGCTACATAGAAGACACCGACCATAGCTACATAGAAGACACACCGACCATAGCTACATAGAAGACACCGACCATAGCTACGTAGAAGACACACCGACCATAGCTACATAGAAGACACCGACCATAGCTACACAGAAGACACCGACCATAGCTACATAGAAGACACCGACCATAGCTGCATAGAAGACACCGACCATAGCTACGTAGAAGACACCGACCATAGCTACATAGAAGACACCGACCATAGCTACATAGAAGACACCGACCATAGCTACATAGAAGACACCGACCATAGCTACATAGAAGACACCGACCATAGCTACATAGAAGACACACCGACCATAGCTACACAGAAGACACCGACCATAGCTACATAGAAGACACCGACCATAGCTACATAGAAGACACACCGACCATAGCTACACAGAAGACACCGACCATAGCTACATAGAAGACACCGACCATAGCTACATAGAAGACACCGACCATAGCTACATAGAAGACACACCGACCATAGCTACGTAGAAGACACCGACCATAGCTACATAGAAGACACCGACCATAGCTACGTAGAAGACACCGACCATAGCTACATAGAAGACACCGACCATAGCTACGTAGAAGACACCGACCATAGCTACATAGAAGACACCGACCATAGCTACATAGAAGACACCGACCATAGCTACGTAGAAGACACCGACCATAGCTACATAGAAGACACCGACCATAGCTACGTAGAAGACACCGACCATAGCTACATAGAAGACACACCGACCATAGCTACATAGAAGACATACCGACCATAGCTACATGGAAGACACCGGCCATAGCTACATAGAAGACACACCGACCATAGCTACATAGAAGACACCGACCATAGCTACGTAGAAGACACCGACCATAGCTACATAGAAGACACCGACCATAGCTACGTAGAAGACACCGACCATAGCTACGTAGAAGACACCGACCATAGCTACGTAGAAGACACCGACCATAGCTACATAGAAGACACCGACCATAGCTACGTAGAAGACACCGACCATAGCTACGTAGAAGACACCGACCATAGCTACATAGAAGACACACCGACCATAGCTACATAGAAGACACACCGACCATAGCTACATAGAAGACACCGACCATAGCTACATAGAAGACACACCGACCATAGCTACATAGAAGACACCGACCATAGCTACATAGAAGACACCGACCATAGCTACATAGAAGACACACCGACCATAGCTACATA
>JAXIVJ010001792.1:100000-127073 GCA_036785665.1 Chirona hameri
CGGCCCGGCCCGATCCGATCCGATCCGATCCGATCCGATCCGACCTGACCCGACCCGACCCGACCCGACCCGACCCGACCCGGCCCGACCCGTGGCGACGCTTTTGAGAAGCTCATCTATGCAACCACACGTCCGATTGACAAGCTGACTTCTTTGCTAAGCAGCCCCATTCAACCTACCCTGTTTGAGACCAGTGCCGACTCATGTGGGTGCCTACCAGTGCGCGTGGCGCGTGCCGCGTGAGGGGTGTTGAGAAGTGTGTTCTCGCAAAAACTCTGCAACGGCTGAGCCGATTGTGTGCAACTTTGGTGTGTGGTTAGGCACCTCTCAGCCCCCACTTTCCCACGAGTCAAAGGTGGGTGCCTCTGCACGTTCGCACGTGCGCACCCTTTTTTGTATCTCAGAAACTACTTGCCCGATCAAGTTGAAATTCCCCATACATTTCCTTCGTGCTCGCTCGTTCATCGCCAACTACCGCGTCTTACTGGTAAGTAGGTACTATTGGTTCCAAAACAAGCGTCCCGCTGGGTTAGACGACAGTCTGTAGTGAATACCTGCATTCTCGCCATTCCCGGTCGGTCTGGGAGGTAGGCTGTCCGACACACTCTAGTGCTCGGCGGGACAGCCTACACAGCTTGGCTACACTGACGCTACATGACACTACATGACTCTGCCTGTATAGGCTGTTCCGCGCAGCATTGCTGTGCACCGTACAGCCTAACCTTTCAGGCGGTTCAAAACGGCCGGTATTCACTACAAATTAACTGCTGTGCCGGCCAACCCAGCGGGATGCTTATTTTGGAACCAATAGTGCCTACAATTCGTTTATCTCTATTTTGTATATCGGTGACCTAAGGTTGGGTCGATTTCGTGACCTCCACATTATAAGATAATGGGGAAAAATTAAAACACGTATAAATCTATAGGAAATGGCTAAATTTGACTAATTTTCACCAGACCCACCACTTTTGTGCCAAATGCTATGTAACATTTCTGTTCTTTGACCTCTACGAGGTCAACTCGGGTGACCCCCCAGGTCACGTAGGGTTTTTCTTCAATAACTCTTTACCAAATCAAGGTAGAGCAATGGGGATTTTCACCATTGTATTCGGCTTGTCGAGACGAATCACTTGAAGTAAGAATTGACCTTGACCTCAGGTCAGACCAATTTTTGTATATGGCCTAACTAGGTCACCCAATATATCATTTAATGTGTTTCGACGAGAAAAAAGACAATGGTGAAATCTGTTTTACCCGATCGTGCGTCTGTCAAAAGTTATTTCTTAACAATTTGGCAATTATTAGAATGTTTCAAATTAAATGGATTCTGCTGACCTAACTATTGTCGTTAGGTCAATTCTGACGGAACCTTAGCAACAGCAGCAAAATCAATTTTCTTTCGAACGCTTTTTTTCGCGCGTCGCTGGCTATCGCTAGCTATCGTTAGTCGCTAGTTATCGAGGTATAGACGGTTTTATCAAGGACACTCATATACATATAGCCGGAATTTTACCATTGGTGACCTCTGGTGACCTCAATATTGATCTGACCTAAAAATGACCTAAGTACTTTCAATAGAGCTTGTCTCGAGCTATTACCATCGCGTTTCGTTTGTCGCTGCGTTGCGTGTTTTTTTTAGATATTGGGGGGGGGGGGGAATCACCCTCACCCGGCAGTTCGTCGTTGGCGCGAACCCCCGGCAGTGCGTGTGCTAATGGACCTTAATTCGGCAACAGTTAACTAACAAACCAAATAACTAGCTAAATAACTAACTTATATATAAGTAGATAAGCCTTTTTCTCTGAGAAATGCGTGTGTTCTAAATGTATTGGTTTGCCAGCTCACTTGGTTGAGTACGACCGTATAACGATAAATTCATAAACAAATGTACCTGAAACATTGACCATTACACCGTAAAACACGGCATAGCATAACTCGGTTGAAGCCAAGTATGGTACTCGCACCAAAGGTATGCTACATACATGATTTTGCCATGGTTAACTTGTTGCGAGCCCGGCACATCACCTCACCAGCTACCTCAGGTTCGGGAGTCAGTCAAGCCCGCCGGTTCTAGATCCAGGCACGGTGAAACCCCCAGTACCGCTTCTCCGGCTTTGTGTGGCCCTAGTACCAGTGTCGCTCATTCTTCATGTTTACAAGATTTTCTCTATTTTGTTTTGCTTGTTAGGCGACCCATTTCCTTATATGACATTGATACCCATCCTTAAATATATGACATTTTATTGGCAATAAGCAGCATTGGGTATGGGAAAAGAAGACGCATTTCCTTATATGACATTGATACCTATCCTTAAATATATGACATTTTATTGGCAATAAGCAGCATTGGGTATGGAAAAGAACGCCACACGTTGCTTCTCTTTAGTATTATTTTGTGTCGTATGTCGTATTGCCAAAAAGTTCCCCCCACCCCACCCCACTTCAAAGTAGTTCCCACGCCCCTGGGGGGGGGGGGGCGTTTTTCGCACCCCTCACGAACTTTCTCAATATCTCAAAAACCAATAGCGCTATCGACGTAAGCTACGTGGCGCCGGAGTCCGAGGTCACATGGGACATTTAGTTGCAAATTTCATCAAAGAACGTACTTTTCGAGTGAGAGTGGGCACATCGTTATCCGACAGTTTTACACAGGGAAGTGGAGTTCCGCAGGGGAGTGTTTTAAGTGTGACTATGTTCGGAGTTCTTATCAATGATATTTGCAACTCTCTTCCACCAACAGTCCACCGCTCGCTTTTTGTCGATGATTTCGCCATTTGGGTGTCGACGTCCACTTCCGTGTCGGCTCAGAGGCAGCTGCAGATATGCATCGACGGTCTGGCCAGGTGGAGTCTTTTAAATGGCTTCAAGTTCTCGACGGGGAAGTCTGTTTGTCTTCACTTCTGCCGGCGTACGCGATATTGTCCGGACATTGTTCTGCGCCTCTACGGACAACGTATCCCCGTGAAGGATCAGGCGAAGTTCCTTGGGTCACCTTTGACAGACGCTTGTCATACGTTCCCCATATCGCGCAACTGAAGGACAAATGCACACAGCGTATGAACATTCTGAAGGTAACTTCCCGCATGTCTTACGGTGCTGACAGGACCACGCTTTTACGACTGTATCATGCTCTAGTCAGATCCGTGTTAGACTACGCATCCATTGTGTACGACGGAGCGCTGAACAGCACGAAGCAATCCCTCGACAGCGTACACCATGCATGTGTGCGATTAGCCACTGGCGCTTTCCGGACCTCACGCAGAGCCAGCCTTCTTGTGGATGCAGAGGAAACTCCACTAGATCTGAGACGGAAGCGCCTCGCCCTCATTTACGTATGTAAAATCAAGCAGGACCCAGACCACCCCACGTATGACTGGATCTTCGACCATTCACTGGTCCATCATCTGTTCTCAACAACTCGTCAGAGCTCCTCCCGAGCCCTGTGTTCTCGCGCACACAGCTGGATGCAGAACACTGGCATTGACCTCGATAGCTTGGCCACACGACGCACCTCTCGTGTAGAGCCATGGCGCCTAACAGGGCTTTGCTGTGACCTTAGCCTCTTGCAACACCCAAAGTCGACCACTATGCCGAACGAACTGAAGCAGTGTGCGCTGGAAAAGCTTGACTCATATGGTGGGTTCCGGAGATATTTTACTGACGGATCGAAGGGCGCTGAGGGCGTGGGCTGCGCTTTCGTCAGCGGGACGACCAGTAGACGTTTTAAGCTGCCAGACGCAGCATCAGTATTTACCTCTGAACTGTACGCTATTTACCAGGTTTTAAAGCACATTCGCCGTCATAGTCACAACTTTTGTCTTATAGTTACTGACTCAGCCAGCTCAGTGATGGCACTCCGTAACCAGCTGATCTCCTCATCGCTAGTCACACATATTTTAGAACTGCTGACCAGCATCCACTCGGATGGTGGAGAAGTGAAATTGTTATGGGTGCCTAGTCACGTGGGCGTTGAGGGCAACGAGAGAGCCGACGAAGCTCCCAAAGCTGCCTCGCGCTCCTCGCGTATTCGTTCGCTGAAGATGGAGGCCGACGATATGAAGCCAGCTATAAACCACATCGTACTCGCTGAATGGCAAGATAGGTGGCATAACGAGACAGACTGCGCTCTTAGACGCCTACGCCCGAATATCGGAAGGTGGGAGTCGAGCAGCAGGCGAAGCAGAATGGGGGAAGTGGCGCTAGCTAGACTCCGCATCGGCCACTGTTACGCTACTCACAGTTACCACCTGACCAGCTCGGAGCCGCCGGTATGCGGCTACTGCAACGCTCCACTGAGCGTGAAACACGTTATCTCCCAACGATATCTGCCAACAGTTGAGACTTATAAAATCACGTTTTTTCCCGAATGCATCGCTCGACGACGTGCTAGGGGACAGTGCAGAAGTCAGCATCAAACAAGTTCTCTCTTACCTACAGAAGATCCGTTTTAACATTGTGTACAACCCCCACGTCTGACTGCGCTGAAGTAGCGTAGACTGGATGGGCGCTTGATAGCCTCAACGCGCTGAAGCGCCCCCCAAAAACCCCAATCACACACACACACACACACACTATCGACGTGAAACTTCGGGTACCATCTCCCTAAGTATGAGTAACTCGTGACTTCATATTTTGAAATTTCGTTTTTCTTTTTTTCTTTTAGTCACCAGATACAGACAAATAAATGCCAACACTGTATTTCTGAGACACAATTGGTCTAGAAACATGCCTCTTTTATTTATATTTATCAATTTCAAATGTTGACCTTGTGTGACCTGACCTTGACCTGAGCTTGACATTAACCTTACTTAAATGAGGTCAGATGGTAAAATGTCTATCACTATCGAATTATACATGTAACATAACACATAAAACATATGTTGCATGACTTTTATATATATATATATATATATATATATATATATATATATATATATATATATATATATATATATATATATATATATATATATATATATATATATATATATATATATATATATATATATATATATATATATATATATATATATATATATATAGATATATATAGATATAGATATAGATATAGATATAGATATAGATATAGATATAGATATAGATATAGATATAGATATAGATATAGATATAGATATAGATATATAGATATAGATATATAGATATATATATAGGTCAGGATAGGTCATATATAGGTAAGTCAGGTCAAAATTGAGGCCACCGGAGGTCATCGAAGGTCAAATGTTCCAGTTTTTTTCCTGTTTTAGGACATCGCTCCAGAAATTCCCATATATCTCAGAAATTATGCTAGTTAGAAACAAACGGAAAAAAGCAAACGCCATCCAGTGAAATTTCCAATCGGTATAAAGTACTCAAATTTGGTCTCAGGTCAACATTCGAGGCTCCAGAGGTCAAAAAGAAAAAAATGCCGTTTTTTTGCTAAATAGTTTTTCCCGCTATTAACTTTGTACCTAATAAAGATAACGGACAACTGTTTACGCCATTGTGTTTATCTTGTCAAGGCGCTTTGAATGATATATATGGTGACCTTGTTAAGTTAACTTAAAAAAATTGACCTCAGGTCAAGGTCAAGTGGTGACCCAGATAAGGCATGCTGCATATGGGAAGACGTGTCTCGACGAGACAAACACATTGATGTCTGTTTTACTTATCTATCTGTATTATGTTGGGAGTTATTGACAACAAAGTGATGGTGACCTCGCATGACCTCAAATGACCCCATAGGAGTCACTGAACAAAACTTACACTTGGATCATTAATAATATCCTATAATAACATGATCCAGAAGTAATTGGACTAATATCATGCATATCCTTGAAATAGGAAGCATTTGTATATTTCCCCATTGACTTATTATGGGGAGGTTACGAAATTGACCTGACCTTAGGTCACCGATATTAAAATTCCGAGATAAACGAATTGTAGGTACTTATGCCCTCATGACATCCTGTAAGTTTCAAACTGATCGGTGAAAAACTCTGGCTTTGACACAACTGCAAACATTTTTGGAGGTGGGGTCACTTGACCTGGTCTGGTGACCTGACCTGAGATGACCCGAGGTTATTTTTTCTTCAGTGTGCGCAATTGATGTCCTAACAGGTGTGTGTCAAAACTCGGCGGCGCGCAGCGCCGCCGTTTTTTCACTATCTTTGAAAAAACCTGAGGGGGGGCAGAAATCACCCCCCCTACAGTGCACGGGTTAAAGGGAAATAATGACCTTTTTATTTTGTTAGCAACAATTTCTTAGGCTACCGTTATGGTTTTAAAATTATTTTATTTAAATTTAAGAATTAAATACAATTATTCCCAAATTCAAAGTTGTAAGTTTTGAAAAAATACAAAACAAGTACCTTGTGTACTTCATGAAGGTCATTGACAAATTCGTCCTTCCCTACCATTGTTTACATCGAGTGCGGCATTTTTGGAGGCTCTGTGACATTTCCGATCAAACTGAGCGCTGCTCGGACACACGCTAGTAGCGCTAGTAACGCTTTCGTTCTCCATGGCAACCAGGCGTCAGCCAATCAAAAGCCAGAAAGGGAATACGTTCTGGCTTTTCATTGGCTCACGCCTGGTTGCCATGGAGAACGAAAGCGCTACTAGCGCTACTAGCGTGCGTTCGAGCAGCGCTCAGGATCCGTGAAGCAATCCGTGAAGCATCCGTGATGCATGCCTGACTATCAGTATAAGTCATGAATAACAACAACATGCAAACTATACCAACTTTTGCTAATAAAGAACAGTTATTAAAAAAAGTGTATACTTTAAAAATGACACGAAATAAAATGTTAAGTATTGCTCAACTTACCCCACTATTGTTGTAATTTGATCCAACTCTTGCGGCAGGTTGAGCACGTTGGGCATGCAGAGCATGAAAATACCGAAGGTTGATTACTCCAATTTCTGAGGTGTAGGTACATCCATACATTGGCATCTCCAGGATGTTTAGGTGGGGGGGGGGAGGAATCTGTGTGGCAGACGTTATCACGCGCAACAACAGGGGGTCGACATCCCCCCCCCCCATTAGGTTTTCGGAAATAGTGGAAAACGACGGCGTTTCGCACCGCCATTTTTGGCAGAATTGTTTGCCTGTCAGTTGCTCAAATCCTGTTATTTTTTACCTACCAGTGTTTAACCGATCAGTTGTAAATTTACAGGATTTAATCAGGTCATAAATACCAACAATTCTGCTGTTTCGGATGATTTTTATATCGATGGCCTAAGGCAAAGTAGATTTTGTGGCCTCCCAATTTCATTGGGAAACATGAAAATGCATATAAATCCCCAGGAAAAGGCAAAATTTTACCAATGTTCACCAGACTCGCGAATCTTTTGCAAAATACAAAGATCCATGTGACATTTTTGTCCTGCAACCAGACTGGTTATTGATTCACCTTTTTTGAAGGATTCAATCACGATTCAATTTGGAATATGAATGATTCAGTCACCGTTTGATTCATGGATAACCAGTTTGAGAAATGATTCTTTCAGATTCAAAGAATCAAAGCATTTTTTTTATCAAATCGCGTTTGACTCACCATTGAAATAGCATAGTAGTCTTTTTTATTCAATCAGCCTTGTTTCTATGCGGGTTTTGATTCAATCATGATTCACGAATTTAAATAAAAAAAACGGTGGTGAATCGATTCTTCTTTGATTCAAGGGATTTTGATTGAACGATTCTATTCGATTCAATCAAAGTCGAATCAATAACCAGTCTGCCTGCAACTTCCACGAGGTAAAATCTATTGACCCAGAGGTCATGCGTCATTTTTCTTCCATAACTTTTTACCGAAGCAGTAAGGCGCCGCAGTTGGCGATGAACGAGCGAACACGAAGTAAATATGCACCTATATGGTGAATTTAAATTCGATCGGGCAAGTAGTTTCTGAGATGCGGGGACAAAAAATGGGGTACGCATGTGCGCACGTGCAGAGGCACTCCACCCCTGACTTGTTGGAAAGTGGCGGCTGAGAGATCCATAACCACACACCAAATTTGCACACAATCGGCCAAGCTGTTGCGGAGCTTTTGCGACAAAACACCTATCTACACCTCTCACGCAGCACGCGCCACGCGCAGTGGTAGTTACTCACGTGAGTCGGCTCTGGTCTCAAACAGGGTACGGTGGATGGGACTACTCAGCAAAGAAGCCCGCTTGTTAATCGGACGTGCGGTTGCAGAGATATGAGCTTCTCAAAAGCGTCTCCACGGGTTGGGCCGGGCCTGGCCGCTCATATTCAGATTCTTCCCTTATATACTCCACGGAAAGAACATTATTGAAATATCTCCCCTATCCCAACTATGGGTGTCGGCACCCGAGAGGCCAGGGGGCCCGGCCCCCCAAGATCCCTTCGGACCCCAAGATTAGCAGGATTTTGATATTAACATTAAGGGAGTGGAGGGGGGGTGGCAACCACCTGGTTGCGCCCCCCCCCCCCCCCCCCCACCCACACCCACTCCAAATTTTGTGGCGACACTCCTGGTTCAACAATCCCCCGATCTCCCCTACTCTGCCGTTAATGAGCAATTGTTTTAAAGGGTACCTATTGAAATTAATGCTATTTCGGAAATAATTTAAAGATACTAATTTTGGCTAGGAAATACTAAAACTTAGGAATATCATGGAATTTATCATTGCATTGTTCTAAATTTATCACCAGGTAAGTATATTGTATTTTAATTTAACCCTCGCCCTACGGAGGGGGCGAAGGTTAAATTATGGGGGGGCCTGACAGCCCCCCCCCCATGAGGTTTTTCTTGAATAACTTTTTACGCCTGCGGTGCATCTTGCTGAAATTTTCGGTAGCTGAGTTTACAACAATTATACGTATGCTGTAAAAATTTAATTGAAATTGGTTAAGTAGTTTGGGAGATAATCATGTTTTGATGACGTCATGTTGGTAAAAAAATTAGAAATATTTCAAAAATCGTAGAAAACAGATTTTTTTGCAATTTGCTTTAGCAAATTGCAAACGCAATTCACAAAAGATGCAAAATGACATTCTCTTTAAAATGGCAATCTCGGATTTATTTTTTGGGTTTTTGACCCCTAAAATAAATAAAGAAACGGATTTTTGTTTTGGAAAAATCTCCGCAAAATCAAAATTTGCACAGATATTAGAAAAACCGGAATATATGTGAGAGAACTGAGTATGGACAATACCCATACCTAATTTCAAAGCAATATCTTTATTTTTGACTGAGTGATGGCTCCCTAAGTGTAAGAAACTGATGGCGTCATTTTGTATAACTTTTTTTGACTTTTTTTTTACAAGATACGAACAAATAATTACCTTTTCTGTATTTCTGAGGCAAAACTGGTCTAGGAACATGCCTTTTTATTTACATTTATAAATTTCTCATTTTGAGGTTTTCTGAAGAGCAAAATCGCTGTTCTGGGCGTGGTAAATCCGAGGTCATTCACTTGACCTGGAAGGTCACCCGTTGACCTGAAACCTAAAAATCGCATACTGTTAGATTCCTCTCATGACAGGCAACATGCTGGTTCTTACCGCATTGCTCTAAGTTGCTTGGTTTGGAAGTTAACAGGGGGGCTGTCAGCCCCCCCCCCCCCGTAGGGCGAAGGTGAAAAAGCTCCCGTAGGGGAGGGTTAACCCGGCAGTCACTGGGGTATATTCTGTAGCACGACTCACTGGGGGGGGGGCTTTTTTTAGCCCCCCCTGGTATCTTCAGAACCAATGATCGCAGCGGGACGCGCAAGGCGGCATTCGAAAGCGCTCAATGAGAGAAGCCTAACGCAAACTTAAAAATGTCAAATTAAGGTCACATGTCAGGTCACGGTCAAGTCAAACGTCAAAATCGAGGTATTTGAGTTTATGGACAATACTTGCCATCCATGGCCTTCGATTACGCCTATAATCACCCAAAGTGATGTCAAAGGTATGATACATATCCCACATGAGCTAAAGTGAGATTGTTGGAAAAGAGCAAGGTCAAGGTCAGGTCACAAAAGGTTACTACACTCAAAATATCAACGAAAGTCATGCAGCACATGGTTTATGGATGCTTTTACGCGTAGAATTCGATAGTAGAAGTCATTTTACCACCTGACTTCATTTACGTGAAGTTAGTGTCAAGTTCAGGTCAAGTCACTGAAGGTCAAAATTTGAAATTGATAAATCGAAATAAAAAGGCATGTTTCTATATCAGATTTATCTAAAGAAAACAGTGCTGGCATTTATTTGTCTGTATCCGGTCAATAAAATCCAAAAAACGCAATTTCAAAATCTGACGTCATGATTTACCCATACTTTATATGTCATGAAAGTAAAAAAAGATGATATATTTTTTAATTTGGTGTGGTAGTTGCCCATATGTTGTTATCTGATATATATTCCGGTTTTTTCAATATCTTTCAAATATTTGATTTTGTGAGCATTTTTTCAAAAAAAGATTTTTTTGAAAATTTTGGGTAAAAACCCAAATGTTTCGAAATTTCGAGATAGCCGGTTTGTAGCCCTTGCAATGTTCTACCTTTTAGCGTTTTTCTATTGCATTTTGCTTCATATGCGGCATTTGTAGGGCCTGGCAAAATTTAGCCGATTTTGGTGTCAAAATCGTGTTTAGTGACGTCACTAAATTCACTATATCTCAAATAAATTCTGACGAAATTTTTTAATTTTTTCTTATAATGTGTAAAAATGATGCCCGGATAAGTACTGAAAGTTTGGCGTCGATATCTGCATTAGTTATTGAGATATGCCTAATATTCCTAAGGGGGGCTAAAAAAAGCCCCCCCCCCCCCCCAGTGACTCGCGGGTTAATACTATCAAGCGAAAAATGTCATCAAATTACTGAAATCAGGGTGGGCAAAATGTCTTGACTGGGGGGGGGGGGGGCAAAACGGCTCACTGGGGGCATTTGCACCCCCCCCCCCCCCCCCCCTCCCGTTAAAATGTTAAAGCCCTGCCGCCTCGGCGAAAAACAATTATTTTCCCTGCGAGCACGAACTCAGGTTATTAACACCCTCCGCTTGGGTGACACGCAGGTTATTAACACCCTCCGCTTGGGCGGCACGCAGGTCATTAACACCCTCCGCTTGGGTGGCACGCAGGTTATTAACACCCTCCGCTTGGGTGGCACGCAGGTTATTAACACCCTCCGCTTGGGCGGCACGCAGGTTATTAACACCCTCCGCTTGGGCGGCACGCAGGTTATTAACACCCTCCGCTTGGGTGGCACGCAGGTTATTAACACCCTCCGCTTGGGTGGCACGCAGGTTATTAACACCCTCCGCTTGGGCGGCACGCAGGTTATTAACACCCTCCGCTTGGGTGGCACGCAGGTTATTAACACCCTCCGCTTGGGCGACACGCAGGTTATTAACACCCTCCGCTTGGGCGGCACGCAGGTTATTAACACCCTCCACTTGGGCGGCACGCAGGTTATTAACACCCTCCGCTTGGGCGACACGCAGGTTATTAACACCCTCCGCTTGGGCGGCACGCAGGTTATTAACACCCTCCGCTTCGGTGGCACGCAGGTTATTAACACCCTCCGCTTGGGTGGCACGCAGGTTATTAACACCCTCCGCTTGGGCGGCACGCAGGTTATTAACACCCTCCGCTTGGGTGGCACGCAGGTTATTAACACCCTCCGCTTGGGCGGCACGCAGGTTATTAACACCCTCCGCTTGGGTGGCACGCAGGTTATTAACACCCTCCGCTTGGGCGACACGCAGGTTATTAACCCGCGCACTGCAGGGGGGTTGATTTCCGCCCCCCACCCCCCACCCCCCTCAGGTTTTTCAAAGATAGCGAAAAACGGCGGCGCGCAGCGCCGCAGGGTTTTCGCACACCTGTCAGGACATCAATTGCGCACACTTTGAGAAAAAAATATCCTCGGGTCATCTCAGGTCAGGTCACCAGACTAGGTCAAGTGACCCCACCCCCAAAAATGTTTGAAGTTGTGCCAAAGCCAGAGTTTTTCACCGATCAGTTTGAAACTTACAGGATGTCATGAGGGCATAAGTACTTACAATTCGTTTATCTCGGAATTTTGATATCGGTGACCTAAGGTCAGGTCAATTTCGTAGCCTCCTCATAATAAGTCAATGGGGAAATATACAAATGCTAAAGATATGCATGATATTAGTCCAATTACTTCTGGATCATTTTATTATAGGATATTCTTGATGATCCAAGTGTAAGTTTTGTTCAGTGACCCCTATTGGGTCATTTGAGGTCATGCGAGGTCACCATCACTTTTTTTTCAATAACTACCGACATAATGAAGATGGAGGAGTGAAACAGACATCAATGTGTTTGTCTCGTCGAGACACGTCTTCCCATATGCAACATGTCATACTTGGGTTACCACTTGACCTTGACCTGAGGTCAAATTTTTAAGTTGACTTAACAAGGTTACGATGTACATGATTCGAAGCGCCTTGACAAGATAAACACAATGGCGTAAACAGTTTTCCGTTATCGTTATTACATAAAAAATTAATAGCGAAAAACAATTTAGCAAAAAAACTTATTTTTTTCCTTTTTTGACCTCTGGGGCCTCAAATATTGACCTGAGATCAAATTTGAGGACACCTTAGCGATTGCAAATTTCACTGGCTGGCGTTTGCTTTTTCGGTTTGTTTCTAACTAGCATAGTTTCTGAGATATATGGGAATTTCTGGAGCGATGTCCTAAAACAGGAAAAAAAACTGGAAAATTTTACCTTTGATGACCTCTGGTGACCTCAATTTTGGCCTGACCTAAAACAATACTGAAATACTTTCTATAGAACATATATCAACCTATCAAATTCCGTTTTCCGCTTCTCGCTACGTAGCGTAGTTTTCGAGATCTGGGGGGGCGGAAATCACCCCCCCCCCCCCCTGCAGTTCGTGTTGGGCGCAAAGCCCCTGCCGTGCGCGGGTTAACACCCTCCGCTTGGGCGGCACGCAGGTTATTAACACCCTCCGCTTGGGCGGCACGCAGGTTATTAACACCCTCCGCTTGGGTGACACGCAGGTTATTAACACCCTCCGCTTGGGCGGCACGCAGGTTATTAACACCCTCCGCTTGTGCGGCACGCAGGTTATTAACACCCTCCGCTTGGGCGGCACGCAGGTTATTAACACCCTCCGCTTGGGTGACACGCAGGTTATTAATACCCTCCGCTTGGGCGGCACGCAGGTTATTAACACCCTCCGCTTGGGTGGCACGCAGGTTATTAACACCCTCCGCTTGGGCGGCACGCAGGTTATTAACACCCTCCGCTTGGGCGGCACGCAGGTTATTAACACCCTCCGCTTGGGCGGCACGCAGGTTATTAACACCCTCCGCTTGGGTGGCACGCAGGTTATTAACACCCTCCGCTTGGGCGGCACGCAGGTTATTAACACCCTCCGCTTGGGTGGCACGCAGGTTATTAACACCCTCCGCTTGGGCGGCACGCAGGTTATTAACACCCTCCGCTTGGGTGGCACGCAGGTTATTAACACCCTCCGCTTGGGCGGCACGCAGGTTATTAACACCCTCCGCTTGGGTGGCACGCAGGTTATTAACACCCTCCGCTTGGGTGGCACGCAGGTTATTAACACCCTCCGCTTGGGTGGCACGCAGGTTATTAACACCCTCCGCTTGGGTGGCACGCAGGTTATTAACACCCTCCGCTTGGGTGGCACGCAGGTTATTAACACCCTCCGCTTGGGTGGCACGCAGGTTATTAACACCCTCCGCTTGGGTGGCACGCAGGTTATTAACACCCTCCGCTTGGGCGGCACGCAGGTTATTAACACCCTCCGCTTGGGCGGCACGCAGGTTAACACCCTCCGCTTGGGCGGCACGCAGGTTATTAACACCCTCCGCTTGGGTGGCACGCAGGTTATTAACACCCTCCGCTTGGGTGGCACGCAGGTTATTAACACCCTCCGCTTGGGCGGCACGCAGGTTATTAACACCCTCCGCTTGGGTGGCACGCAGGTTATTAACACCCTCCGCTTGGGTGGCACGCAGGTTATTAACACCCTCCGCTTGGGTGGCACGCAGGTTATTAATACCCTCCGCTTGGGCGGCACGCAGGTTATTAACACCCTCCGCTTGGGCGGCACGCAGGTTATTAACACCCTCCGCTTGGGCGGCACGCAGGTTATTAACACCCTCCGCTTGGGTGGCACGCAGGTTATTAACACCCTCCGCTTGTGCGGCACGCAGGTTATTAACACCCTCCGCTTGGGTGGCACGCAGGTTATTAACACCATCCGCTTGGGCGGCACGCTAGCTGCTCAGGTGTCACGTATAATCCCCAACATGACACAGAGAACACTCCAGCCCGGTACTGACACGTCACCTCATTACAGCTGCTGCTAGAACACTCCAGCCCGGTACTGACACGTCACCTCATTACAGCTGCTGCTAGAACACTCCAGCCCGGTACTGACACGTCACCTCATTACAGCTGCTGCTGGCGAGGGTCATGTCCAATAATGGCTTCAACGACGTCATGGAGGCGCGACTGGACTCGGCCAAGAAACTGAAGCAGACGGCCAGCATGTGAGTCCGCGACCTATCCCCCAGCTGGCGGTTCACTCGGAGATGCACATATTTTGTGTTGTCATGTTTCTGAACCATAATTCTGACGCAGACTGTTAAAACATGGGAGCTACGAGCTGTTACTATACCTATCATATTCCAACCGCTTCATCTATTCACCGCAATCAACCCACGTTAACCACCTTGTTAACCTCGTTTGTTTGCATTACCTCCTGCAAGTTGTAGCTTTCCCTGTTCTCACCGTCACCGCTCTCCCGCTAGGGAGGACCGCTACGCGTTCATCCGCGCCAAGTACGTGGAGCGCCGGTTCGCGCTCCACTCAACCAGCGACCCGTACGAGCTGCTGCAGGACGTGGAGCTGGCGGTCAGCACGCGCCACCTGTACCAGCTGCTGGCCGCGTTCGCCGAGGGAGCCGACCTCACGGCGCCCATCACAGGCAGTCAACTGAGGGAGACGGCGCTGCATCTGGCCGTCAGACAGGTATGGGGAGAGGCAGACGGGAAGATGGGTATGCCAGAGTATCTCAGTTGCAGTGCTTGGAATTTGATAAAGTGGTTTTGTTAATTTGCAAATTTGTTAATTCACCTATCCCCCAGCTGTCGGAGTGATGGATGATTACCATCCACTCCCCAATGTCGTGAGTGGATGGTAACAGTGGATGGGATGGTATTGGTATGGATGGGATGGTATTGGTATGGATGGGATGGTATTGGTATGGATGGGATGGTATTGGTATGGATGGGATGGTATTGGTATGGATGGGATGGTATTGGTATGGATGGTATTGGTATGGATGGTATTGGTATGGATGGTATTGGTATGGATGGGATGGTATTGGTATGGATGGGATGGTATTGGTATGGATGGGATGGTATTGGTATGAATGGTATTGGTATGGATGGGATGGTATTGGTATGGATGGGATGGTATTGGTATGGATGGGATGGTATTCGTATGGTTGGGATGGTATTGGTATGGATGGGATGGATGGTATGGATGGTATGGTATGGTATGGTATGGATGGGATGGGATGGTATTGGTATGGATGGGATGGTATTGGTATGGATGGGATGGTATTGGTATGGATGGGATGGTATTGGTATGGATGGGATGGTATTGGTATGGATGGGATGGTATTGGTATGGATGGGATGGTATTGGTATGGATGGGATGGTATTGGTATGGATGGGATGGTATTGGTATGGATGGGATGGTATTGGTATGGATGGGATGGTATTGGTATGGATGGGATGGTATTGGTATGGATGGTATTGGTATGGATGGTATTGGTATGGATGGTATTGGTATGGATGGGATGGTATTGGTATGGATGGGATGGTATTGGTATGGATGGGATGGTATTGGTATGGATGGGATGGTATTGGTATGGATGGGATGGTATTGGTATGGATGGGATGGTATTGGTATGGATGGGATGGTATTGGTATGGATGGGATGGTATTGGTATGGATGGGATGGTATTCGTATGGTTGGGATGGTATTGGTATGGATGGGATGGATGGTATGGATGGTATGGTATGGTATGGTATGGTATGGATGGGATGGGATGGTATTGGTATGGATGGGATGGTATTGGTATGGATGGGATGGTATTCGTTTGGATGGGATGGTATTGGTATGGATGGGATGGTATTGGTGTGGATGGGATGGTATTGGTATGAATGGGATGGGATGGTATTGGTATGGATGGGATGGTATTGGTATGGATGGGATGGTATTGGTATGGATGGGATGGTATTGGTATGGATGGGATGATATTGGTATGGATGGGATGGTATTGGTATGGATGGGATGGTATTGGTATGGATAGGATGGTATTGGTATGGATGGGATGGTATTGGTATGGATGGGATGGTATTGGTGTGGATGGGATGGTATTGGTATGGTTGGGATGGTATTGGTATGGATTGGATGGTATGGATGGGATGGGATGGGATGGGATGGGATGGATGGATGGATGGATGGGATGGGATGGGATGGATGGGATGGTATTGGTATGGATGGGATGGGGTGGTATTGGTATGGATGGGATGGGGTGGTATTGGTATGGATGGGATGGTATTGGTATGTATGGGATGGTATTGGTATGGTTGGGATGGTATTGGTATGGATGGGATGGGATGGTATTGGTATGGATGGGATGGTATTCGTATGGATGGGATGGTATTCGTATGGATGAGATGGTATTCGTATGGATGGGATGGTATTGGTATGGATGGGATGGTATTGGTATGGATGGGATGGTATTCGTATGGATGGGATGGTATTCGTATGGATGGGATGGTATTCGTATGGATGAGATGGTATTCGTATGGATGGGATGGTATTGGTGTGGATGGGATGGTATTGGTATGGATGGGATGGTATTGGTATGGATGAGATGGTATTCGTATGGATGGGATGGTATTGGTATGGATGGGATGGTATTGGTATGGATGGTATTGGTATGGATGGGATGGCATTGGTATGGATACATCAGTAAAAGCATCAGTGATGGATGCTATAATTTGTATTTAAAAAAAAAACTTTGAAGTTGGCGAAGACCTCAACCTCGTGTCGCTTATTGTCGCATATTTCTCTCCGACTATTGAGTCAACTTGGTGTCCACCCCTCCCCTGCCCATCTCCCTCGTACCCCGCACGGCCGCCCTGTGCCCACAGGAGGTGGACGGCAGCTCTCTGCACATGGTCGACTTCCTGGTGCAGAACTCCGACTCGGTCAACACGCAGACGGCCGAGGGCAACACGGCGCTGCACTACTGCGCCATCTACAACCGGCCCGAGTGCATGAAGCTGCTGCTGCGCGCCGGCGCCGACCCGCGCCAGGTCAACAACAACGGCAAGACGCCGCGGGACATCGCGGAGGAGCGGGGGTACGCCCTCTGCAGGGAGCTGGTGAGTGGGGGCCGCTGATACCGGAGGGCGCGAGGCACGTTTGAGGTGGGTTCTGACAGGTAGAGAAGTAATTGTGAATTGGGATTTAGGTTGAGATGAGGAAAGGGCTGTCATGGTGGATATAAGGACATGGGTTTAAGTTGACCTTGTATGTAATGTTTTTTGTTGTCAAAGCTGAGAGCTTGAGAACGTTGTCGCATGGCTGGCACATTCAGTCGGTAGTGTATGGGAGGTGTGACGTGACATTTATGAAGGGCTTGTCGTTACTGACGTATTGATCCGTCCTCCGGTGACGCTTCGGTGCTGTTGTCCGGCGCCCTGATCCTGACATCCGTGCTCGCCGCGTCCACAGTTGGAGCACGCGTTGGCCGGCAAGAAGTCGGTGTTCGAGAATGTCAGCGTGGATAGTTGGAACCTGAGCAACTACGATGACGGCAGTACAGACTTCTCTGATGACGAGACTACCGTGGTCGAGGACAGGGACAGGCACCAGGTACAGACTTATCTGATGACGAGACTAACCTGGTCGAGGACAGGGACAGGCACCAGGTACAGACTTCTCTGATGACGAGACTACCGTGGTCGAGGACAGGGACAGGCACCAGGTACAGACTTATCTGATGACGAGACTACCCTGGTCGAGGACAGGGACAGGCACCAGGTACAGACTTCTCTGATGACGAGACTACCGTGGTCGAGGACAGGGACAGGCACCAGGTACAGACTTATCTGATGACGAGACTACCCTGGTCGAGGACAGGGACAGGCACCAGGTACAGACTTATCTGATGACGAGACTACCCTGGTCGAGGACAGGCACAGGCACCAGGTACAGACTTATCTGATGACGAGACTACCGTGGTCGAGGACAGGCACCAGGTACAGACTTCTCTGATGACGAGACTACCCTGGTCGAGGACAGGCACAGGCACCAGGTACAGACTTATCTGATGACGAGACTACCCTGGTCGAGGACAGGGACAGGCACCAGGTACAGACTTATCTGATGACGAGACTACCGTGGTCGAGGACAGGAACCAGGTACAGACTTCTCTGATGACGAGACTACCCTGGTCGAGGACAGGCACAGGCACCAGGTACAGACTTATCTGATGACGAGACTACCGTGGTCGAGGACAGGCACCAGGTACAGACTTCTCTGATGACGAGACTACCGTGGTCGAGGACAGGGACAGGCACCAGGTACAGACTTATCTGATGACGAGACTACCCTGGTCGAGGACAGGGACAGGCACCAGGTACAGACTTATCTGATGACGAGACTACCCTGGTCGAGGACAGGGACAGGCACCAGGTACAGACTTATCTGATGACGAGACTACCCTGGTCGAGGACAGGCACAGGCACCAGGTACAGACTTATCTGATGACGAGACTACCGTGGTCGAGGACAGGGACAGGCACCAGGTACAGACTTATCTGATGACGAGACTACCCTGGTCGAGGACAGGGACAGGCACCAGGTACAGACTTATCTGATGACGAGACTACCCTGGTCGAGGACAGGGACAAGCACCAGGTACAGACTTATCTGATGACGAGACTACCCTGGTCGAGGACAGGGACAGGCACCAGGTACAGACTTCTCTGATGACGAGACTACCGTGGTCGAGGACAGGGACAGGCACCAGGTACAGACTTATCTGATGACGAGACTACCCTGGTCGAGGACAGGCACAGGCACCAGGTACAGACTTCTCTGATGACGAGACTAACCTGGTCGAGGACAGGGACAGGCACCAGGTACAGACTTATCTGATGACGAGACTACCCTGGTCGAGGACAGGCACCAGGTACACGCGTCAGGCTGAATAAGCGCTGAAGCAGGCCTCAAATTATAGATCATACGATGATATTGCTCGGCGGCTTTAAAATTGTAATTAAATCCTTGCTGAAATCCTGTTCAAGTATTTACCACTTGATAAAACTAATTGTAGCATCGGTTGTTCCGTGGTAGAATGCTCGCCTGCCACGCGGGCGGCCCGGGTTCGGTTACCGGCCGATGCAGTTTTGCCGCTGCCCACCTGACCGTGCTGTTGGTATGTGTTCGTCAGCTGCCCACCTGACCGTGCTGTTGGTATGTGTTCGTCAGGTGAGGTCGTCCGCGGCTGCCCACCTGACCGTGCTGTTGGTTTGTGTTCGTCAGCTGCCCACCTGACCGTGCTGTTGGTTTGTGTTCGTCAGGTGAGGTCGTCCGCGGCTGCCCACCTGACCGTGCTGTTGGTTTGTGTTCGTCAGCTGCCCACCTGACCGTGCTGTTGGTATGTGTTCGTCAGCTGCCCACCTGACCGTGCTGTTGGTATGTGTTCGTCAGCTGCCCACCTGACAGTGCTGTTGGTATGTGTTCGTCAGCTGCCCACCTGACAGTGCTGTTGGTTTGTGTTCGTCAGCTGCCCACCTGACCGTGCTGTTGGTATGTGTTCGTCAGGTGAGGTCGTCCGCGGCTGCCCACATGACCGTGCTGTTGGTATGTGTTCGTCAGCTGCCCACCTGACCGTGCTGTTGGTATGTGTTCGTCAGGTGAGGTCGTCCGCGGCTGCCCACCTGACCGTGCTGTTGGTATGTGTTCGTCAGCTGCCCACCTGACCGTGCTGTTGGTATGTGTTCGTCAGGTGAGGTCGTCCGCGGCTGCCCACCTGACCGTGCTGTTGGTATGTGTTCGTCAGCTGCCCACCTGACCGTGCTGTTGGTTTGTGTTCGTCAGCTGCCCACCTGACCGTGCTGTTGGTATGTGTTCGTCAGGTGAGGTCGTCCGCGGCTGCCCACCTGACCGTGCTGTTGGTATGTGTTCGTCAGGTGCCCACCTGACCGTGCTGTTGGCATGTGTTCGTCAGCTGCCCACCTGACCGTGCTGTTGGTATGTGTTCGTCAGGTGCCCACCTTACCGTGCTGTTGGTATGTGTTCGTCAGGTGAGGTCGTCCGCGGCTGCCCACCTGACCGTGCTGTTGGTATATGTTCGTCAGCTGCCCACCTGACCGTGCTGTTGGTATGTGTTCGTCAGCTGCCCACCTGACCGTGCTGTTGGTATGTGTTCGTCAGGTGAGGTCGTCCGCGGCTGCCCACCTGACCGTGCTGTTGGTATGTGTTCGTCAGGTGAGGTCGTCCGCGGCTGCCCACCTGACCGTGCTGTTGGTATGTGTTCGTCAGGTGCCCACCTGACCTTGCTGTTGGTATGTGTTCGTCAGCTGCCCACCTGACCGTGCTGTTGGTATGTGTTCGTCAGGTGAGGTCGTCCGCGGCTGCCCACCTGACCGTGCTGTTGGTATGTGTTCGTCAGGTGCCCACCTGACCGTGCTGTTGGTATGTGTTCGTCAGGTGAGGTCGTCCGCGGCTGCCCACCTGACCGTGCTGTTGGTATGTGTTCGTCAGGTGCCCACCTGACCGTGATGTTGGTATGTGTTCGTCAGCTGCCCACCTGACCGTGCTGTTGGTATGTGTTCGTCAGCTGCCCACCTGACCGTGCTGTTGGTATGTGTTCGTCAGGTGAGGTCGTCCGCGGCTGCCCACCTGACCGTGCTGTTGGTATGTGTTCGTCAGGTGCCCACCTGACCGTGCTGTTGGTATGTGTTCGTCAGGTGAGGTCGTCCGCGGCTGCCCACCTGACCGTGCTGTTGGTATGTGTTCGTCAGCTGCCCACCTGACCGTGCTGTTGGTATGTGTTCGTCAGCTGCCCACCTGACCGTGCTGTTGGTATGTGTTCGTCAGCTGCCCACCTGACCGTGCTGTTGGTATGTGTTCGTCAGGTGAGGTCGTCCGCGGCTGCCCACCTGACCGTGCTGTTGGTATGTGTTCGTCAGCTGCCCACCTGACCGTGCTGTTGGTATGTGTTCGTCAGCTGCCCACCTGACCGTGCTGTTGGTATGTGTTCGTCAGGTGCCCACCTGACCGTGCTGTTGGTATATGTTCGTCAGGTGCCCACCTGACCGTGCTGTTGGTATGTGTTCGTCAGGTGAGGTCGTCCGCGGCTACCCACCTGATCGTGCTGTTGGTATGTGTTCGTCAGGTGCCCACCTGACCGTGCTGTTGGTATGTGTTCGTCAGGTGAGGTCGTCCGCGGCTGCCCACCTGACCGTGCTGTTGGTATGTGTTCGTCAGCTGCCCACCTGACCGTGCTGTTGGTATGTGTTCGTCAGGTGCCCACCTGACCGTGCTGTTGGTATGTGTTCGTCAGCTGCCCACCTGACCGTGCTGTTGGTATGTGTTCGTCAGGTGAGGTCGTCCGCGGCTGCCCACCTGACCGTGCTGTTGGTATGTGTTCGTCAGGTGAGGTCGTCCCCGGCTGCCCACCTGACCGTGCTGTTGGTTTGTGTTCGTCAGCTGCCCACCTGACCGTGCTGTTGGTATGTGTTCGTCAGGTGAGGTCGTCCGCGGCTGCCCACCTGACCGTGCTGTTGGTATGTGTTCGTCAGCTGCCCGCCTGACCGTGCTGTTGGTATGTGTTCGTCAGGTGAGGTCGTCCCCGGCTGCCCACCTGACCGTGCTGTTGGTTTGTTTTCGTCAGGTGAGGTCGTCCGCGGCTGCCCACCTGACCGTGCTGTTGGTATGTGTTCGTCAGCTGCCCACCTGACCGTGCTGTTGGTATGTGTTCGTCAGGTGAGGTCGTCCCCGGCTGCCCACCTGACCGTGCTGTTGGTTTGTGTTCGTCAGCTGCCCACCTGACCGTGCTGTTGGTATGTGTTCGTCAGCTGCCCACCTGACCGTGCTGTTGGTATGTGTTCGTCAGGTGAGGTCGTCCGCGGCTGCCCACCTGACCGTGCTGTTGGTATGTGTTCGTCAGCTGCCCACCTGACCGTGCTGTTGGTTTGTGTTCGTCAGCTGCCCACCTGACCGTGCTGTTGGTATGTGTTCGTCAGCTGCCCACCTGACCGTGCTGTTGGTATGTGTTCGTCAGGTGAGGTCGTCCGCGGCTGCCCACCTGACCGTGCTGTTGGTTTGTGTTCGTCAGGTGCCCACCTGACCGTGCTGTTGGTATGTGTTCGTCAGGTGAGGTCGTCCGCGGCTGCCCACCTGACCGTGCTGTTGGTTTGTGTTCGTCAGCTGCCCACCTGACCGTGCTGTTGGTATGTGTTCGTCAGGTGCCCACCTGACCGTGCTGTTGGTATGTGTTCGTCAGGTGCCCACCTGACCGTGCTGTTGGTATGTGTTCGTCAGGTGAGGTCGTCCGCGGCTGCCCACCTGACCGTGCTGTTGGTTTGTGTTCGTCAGCTGCCCACCTGACCGTGCTGTTGGTATGTGTTCGTCAGGTGCCCACCTGACCGTGCTGTTGGTATGTGTTCGTCAGGTGCCCACCTGACCGTGCTGTTGGTATGTGTTCGTCAGGTGCCCACCTGACCGTGATGTTGGTATGTGTTCGTCAGGTGCCCACCTGACCGTGCTGTTGGTATGTGTTCGTCAGGTGAGGTCGTCCGCGGCTGCCCACCTGACCGTGCTGTTGGTTTGTGTTCGTCAGCTGCCCACCTGACCGTGCTGTTGGTATATGTTCGTCAGGTGCCCACCTGACCGTGCTGTTGGTATGTGTTCGTCAGGTGCCCACCTGACCGTGCTGTTGGTTTGTGTTCGTCAGGTGAGGTCGTCCGCGGCTGCCCACCTGACCGTGCTGTTGGTATGTGTTCGTCAGGTGAGGTCGTCCGCGGCTGCCCACCTGACCGTGCTGTTGGTATGTGTTCGTCAGGTACCCACCTGACCGTGCTGTTGGTATGTGTTCGTCAGGTGAGGTCGTCCGCGGCTGCCCACCTGACCGTGCTGTTGGTATGTGTTCGTCAGCTGCCCACCTGACCGTGCTGTTGGTATGTGTTCGTCAGCTGCCCACCTGACCGTGCTGTTGGTATATGTTCGTCAGCTGCCCACCTGACCGTGCTGTTGGTATGTGTTCGTCAGCTGCCCACCTGACCGTGCTGTTGGTATGTGTTCGTCAGGTGCCCACCTGACCGTGCTGTTGGTATGTGTTCGTCAGGTGAGGTCGTCCGCGGCTGCCCACCTGACCGTGCTGTTGGTTTGTGTTCGTCAGCTGCCCACCTGACCGTGCTGTTGGTATGTGTTCGTCAGGTGCCCACCTGACCGTGCTGTTGGTATGTGTTCGTCAGGTGCCCACCTGACGGTGCTGTTGGTATGTGTTCGTCAGGTGCCCACCTGACCGTGCTGTTGGTATGTGTTCGTCAGGTGCCCACCTGACCGTGCTGTTGGTATGTGTTCGTCAGGTGCCCACCTGACCGTGCTGTTGGTATGTGTTCGTCAGGTGCCCACCTGACTGTGCTGTTGGTATGTGTTCGTCAGGTGCCCACCTGACCGTGCTGTTGGTATGTGTTCGTCAGGTGCCCACCTGACCGTGCTGTTGGTATGTGTTCGTCAGGTGAGGTCGTCCGCGGCTGCCCACCTGACCGTGCTGTTGGTATGTGTTCGTCAGCTGCCCACCTGACCGTGCTGTTGGTATGTGTTCGTCAGGTGAGGTCGTCCGCGGCTGCCCACCTGACCGTGCTGTTGGTTTGTGTTCGTCAGCTGCCCACCTGACCGTGCTGTTGGTATGTGTTCGTCAGGTGCCCACCTGACCGTGCTGTTGGTATGTGTTCGTCAGCTGCCCACCTGACCGTGTTGTTGGTTTGTGTTCGTCAGCTGCCCACCTGACCGTGCTGTTGGTATGTGTTCGTCAGGTGAGGTCGTCCGCGGCTGCCCACCTGACCGTGCTGTTGGTATGTGTTCGTCAGCTGCCCACCTGACCATGCTGTTGGTATGTGTTCGTCAGCTGCCCACCTGACCGTGCTGTTGGTATGTGTTCGTCAGCTGCCCACCTGACCGTGCTGTTGGTATGTGTTCGTCAGGTGAGGTCGTCCGCGGCTGCCCACCTGACCGTGCTGTTGGTATGTGTTCGTCAGGTGCCCACCTGACCGTGCTGTTGGTATGTGTTCGTCAGCTGCCCACCTGACCGTGCTGTTGGTATGTGTTCGTCAGCTGCCCACCTGACCGTGCTGTTGGTATGTGTTCGTCAGGTGAGGTCGTCCGCGGCTGCCCACCTGACCGTGCTGTTGGTATGTGTTCGTCAGCTGCCCACCTGACCGTGCTGTTGGTATGTGTTCGTCAGGTGCCCACCTGACCGTGCTGTTGGTATGTGTTCGTCAGCTGCCCACCTGACCGTGCTGTTGGTATGTGTTCGTCAGGTGAGGTCGTCCGCGGCTGCCCACCTGACCGTGCTGTTGGTATGTGTTCGTCAGGTGCCCACCTGACCGTGCTGTTGGTATGTGTTCGTCAGCTGCCCACCTGACCGTGCTGTTGGTATGTGTTCGTCAGGTGCCCACCTGACCGTGCTGTTGGTATGTGTTCGTCAGCTGCCCACCTGACCGTGCTGTTGGTATGTGTTCGTCAGGTGCCCACCTGACCGTGCTGTTGGTATGTGTTCGTCAGGTGCGGTCGTCGACGGATAGCCTGCGGTCGAGCCCGAGCACCTCCCGGCGGCCAGACGCCGTCCGCCGGCCAGCACACGCCAAACGACCCCGACCAGGTCAGAGACGGGAAGTAGTAGACCGGGCGGGGTGCCGCCTGATGTGATGTCTTGTCGAGGGACATTCATAAAGCCCCAACATTGATAAAGGCCTGAGCTTGTATTGGCCAGAATTAATAAAGTCCCTGAGGTTGAAAGGCCCCCAGGACCCAATCTTACCAATGCCGTAATGCGGCATATTGGTGCGCCGGCCTGCAAAACCCGGGATCGAACCGGGGACACCCCGATCCTCAGTCCAGCGTTCTGCCGACTGAGCTATTTCGACAGTGAGCTTGGACAAACGTGCTTGGGGGGGGGGGACGACACGCCTGGGATGACTTTCACTCCCCATTTGACATATTGTCATAACATAATGATTTTCCTGCATGACATAGATATGTAGATAAACTTACTTGCCGAAACACTGCCAAGTAGTTTTGGCGATCGGTTGTCATTTTCACATGACGTTGCGTAGAAAATATTTACCTACGGTCATGCTTCGCTCACACAGCAAGAGTAAATAAAGCAAATTGTAAAGAAGTTTTAAAAAAATATGTGAGTTTCATGTCCTTAGATTTCACCAGCCTTGAAACGTCTCTGACCGTGGACCAGAGCCATGCATCGCCGCCAGGTTGTCCGCACGCGTGCAGCCCTACTCGCGATCCTACGCCTATGCTATACTGTTGTCTTGGATGACTTGACAATTTAGCCTGTCGGCGGAGCGCCGGTAAAAGCGCCACTGGAGGTCGTCTCAGAGTCAATTCAGAAGCATTTCATCTTAAAAGATATACAGGGTGATCGGGAAAAATTGAGACTAATTTCATTGACTTGTCCCTTTCAAACGAGATGTCACAGAGCCATTAAACCGGCAAATTGGAGCTTATTTAATTCTTTTTCAACTTCTATATCTCTCGAGGAACACAAAAGTAACCATCAGTAGCTTTGCAAATTGCAACTCTTTATTCTGACCCGACGCGACAAGCTTTGGCAGTTTTTCACTAATCTGCTTCAGCTCCCGACGGGCACGAGTCATCAACGGACCCATATTATCGGCCTCAAAGCCTTCGGCATTCATACGGGACTTAACCAGAGCCCAAATATGTTCTATAGGTTGCTTTTGTGGCCTACAAGTGAGCTACCATTTTTACAATGGCCGGGGTTACCATTTTTACAATGACCGGGATTTCCATTTCTTGCAGTGCTTCAGGCCATCGCCTTGGTCAGCTTCGGCCATTTTAAAACGTCTCTTATCTTATTTTAACATGTGTATCGTCAGTGGTGACTGGGACTCGTTTTCAGCGTCTATATCACAAGTCAGCTTTCTCTTTAGACTTTTGCTGATGCCGGAACGGCAAACACCGAATTTGAGTGCAGCCTGTCGCCGCTGACGCCGCGAGGTACCCTACTTTGCATGCATCATTTACCCCTTCGGCTTTCCTCCTTGCTCGGTACTCATTGATTTGGCCTTCCTGTCACTTTCCTTGTCTTTGTTCTCAATGTATCACCTTATTCATTCTCACGCGAAATCGGACTGTCGCTAAAATCGGCCAGACTCCTCTCCAGTGGATACTTCTCTTCTCCACGGCGTCACGGACGCGTTGCAGATAAGGATGTGTTCAGCTGCGGCGGGCTGGCCTGTAGCCCGGATGTGCGGCAGACGAGTCAGGAAGGGACAGCAGGGATAGCTGCTTGCACTGACCACACATACGCCGGCGACAGGAAGATGCGGCGGCGGCGGCGGCGGCGGCGGCGTCGTCAGGGCAGGCCCGGAGGTGGGAGACGGAAGGGGGAGGAGCTGTGCCGCGCACCATCTGCCGGTCACACACAGGATATGGAGCAGGCGGCGGCGCGGCGGCGCGGCGGCGCGGCAGCGCGGCAACGTCCGGCCTCCGGGTCATGCCACCCTCACCAAGGGCAAATTCGGCTTGCTGAGGAGGAGCCGGCATTGTTTTGGACCGATTGCAAAGATTAACACTCCATTAACTGAGAGGGGGGTCGAAAAAATGCCCCCTGAAGAGACTTTTGCTGATGCCGTTATGGCAAACACCGAATTTGAGTGCAGCCTGTCATCGCGAGGCGCGAGGTAGGGGAGACCGGTATCACTTGGCCGTTTTTTACAATATGTTTTTAA
>JAXIVJ010001793.1:0-5000 GCA_036785665.1 Chirona hameri
CGCCGCCGCCACAGCTGCCAGAGCCGCTACAGCCGCTACAGCCGCCACAGCCACCACAGCCGCTAGCGCCCCCACAGCCGCCATAGCCGCCATAGCCGCCACAGCCGCCATAGTCCCCACAGCCGCCATAGCCGCCACAGCCGCCACAGCACTGCACAGCCGCCAGAGCCGCCAGCACCGCCCAGCCGCCAGCGTTGCCAGAGCCGCCACAGCCGCTGCTGCAGCTCCGAGGCGGGCCACGGGAGATACACCAGACGCCGCGAGACGTCAATTTGGCCGGCGGGGTGCTCCATTTCAGTCGGGCTGTGCCGGCCGTAGTCAGCCCACTCGGCGATCGGCAGGCAGCCCGCGGACACCGCCATATGTCGTCGGCGAGGCTGGTGTAGTTTCACGATCCCGCCTGGCCAGCAGGCCAGGCCATAGACGCAAATGGTGAGCAATGCAAATGCCCGCCACACTACTGCAGGCGTCGAACTGCCCCGGGAGCGGCTCCGAGCGGCTACAAGATGGGCTACGGGCTAAACCACTCTGGGAACAGCTCCGGAGCTCCAGGAGTGGCTCCTGGCGAAACCGCTCCCGCAGTGGCTCCCGCAGCTCCCGCAGTACACCGTTCATGGAGTCGCCCCTGAGCTATATCGCTGCTAGCGCCGCTCCGAGCCATACGCACCAGTAATGGCTCGTGCGCTACGCAGGCCCGATGTCTGATGTGTAGAAGTCATTGAAATTGAGCCGGTTGGCCAGGTCGTTCAGGTGAGGCTGGTAGAAGCGGTCCTTCGTCTTGTTCACAACTGTCAACAGACGCGATGGTAAGCAGACAGAAAAGTGACCTCGAGGTGTGTATGCATTCAAGTGATCAAAGGCACTTCGCATCAGGCACTTTACAACATTTCATTACCGTAAATGCAGCCTTGTAGCCAGTCAGGTTGGAGTGGAACCTGCGAGCCGAAGGAGACACCAATGCAGGACAGAAAATACAGCTGAACTGATCATGCTCTTCTGAACATCTTCTGAACTCGATCTTGAGGAAATGAATGGAAAACTTCTTCGGCTTTATTGACTCTATTGACTCAATTTGACCTGACTCAACCTCGGCTACTCAAGGCTGACTCAAATAAAATCTGCAGTTTTGGCTACAGAGATGCCGCGCCTCTCCACACCCGCTGACCTGACCTGACCTCTGAACAGGAGCCCGCCCCACCTGACCTGACCCACCTCTGAACCGGAGCCCGCCCCACCTGACCTGTCCCACCTCTGAACAGGAGCCCGCCCCACCTGACCTGACCTCTGAACAAGAGCCCGCCCCACCTGACCTGTCCCACCTCTGAACAGGAGCCCGCCCACCTGACCTGTCCCACATCTGAACCGGAGCCCGCCCCACCTGACCTGTCCCACCTCTGAACAGGAGCCCGCTCTACCTGACCTGACCTGACCTCTGAACAGGAGCCCGCCCCACCTGACCTGTCCCACCTCTGAACAGGAGCCCGCCCCACCTGACCTGACCTGACCTCTGAACAGGAGCCCGCCCCACCTGACCTGTCCCACCTCTGAACAGGAGCCCGCCCCACCTGACCTGACCTCTGAACAAGAGCCCGCCCCACCTGACCTGTCCCACCTCTGAACAGGAGTCCGCCCCACCTGACCTGACCTCTGAACAGGAGCCCGCCCCACCTGACCTGTCCCACCTCTGAACAGGAGCCCGCCCCACCTGACCTGTCCCACCTCTGAACAGGAGCCCGCCCCACCTGACCTGTCCCACCTCTGAACAGGAGCCCGCCCCACCTGACCTGACCTCTTAACAGGAGCCCGCCCCACCTGACCTACCTGACCTGTCCAACCTCTGAAGAGGAGCCCGCCCCACCTGACCTGTCCAACCTCTGAACAGGAGCCCGCCCCACCTGACCTGTCCCACCTCTTAACAGGAGCCCGCCCCACCTGACCTGTCCCACCTCTGAACAGGAGCCCGCCCCACCTGACCTGTCCCACCTCTGAACAGGAGCCCGCCCCACCTGACCTGACCTCTTAACAGGAGCCCGCCCCACCTGACCTACCTGACCTGTCCAACCTCTGAAGAGGAGCCCGCCCCACCTGACCTGTCCAACCTCTGAACAGGAGCCCGCCCCACCTGACCTGTCCCACCTCTTAACAGGAGCCCGCCCCACCTGACCTGTCCAACCTCTGAACAGGAGCCCGCCCCACCTGACCTGTCCCACCTCTGAACAGGAGCCCGCCCCACCTGACCTGACCTCTTAACAGGAGCCCGCCCCACCTGACCTACCTGACCTGTCCAACCTCTGAAGAGGAGCCCGCCCCACCTGACCTGTCCAACCTCTGAACAGGAGCCCGCCCCACCTGACCTGTCCCACCTCTTAACAGGAGCCCGCCCCACCTGACCTGTCCAACCTCTGAACAGGAGCCCGCCCCACCTGACCTGTCCAACCTCTGAACAGGAGTCCGCCCCACCTGACCTGTCCCACCTCTGAACAGGAGCTCGCCCCACCTGACCCACCTCTGAACAGGAGCCCGCCCCACCTGACCTGTCCCACCTCTGAACAGGAGCCCGCCCCACCTGACCTGACCCCACCTCTGAACAGGAGCCCGCCCCACCTGTCCCACCTCTGAACAGGAGCCCGCCCCACCTGACCTGACCTGACCTCTGAACAGGAGCCCGCCCCACCTGATCCACCTCTGAACAGGAGCCCGCCCCACCTGACCTGTCCCACCTCTGAACAGGAGCCCGCTCCACCTGACCTGACCCACCTCTGAACAGGAGCCCGCTCCACCTGACCTGACCCACCTCTGAACAGGAGCCCGCCCTACCTGACCTGTCCCACCTCTGAACAGGAGCCTGCCCCACCTGACCTGAGCTGACCTCTGAACAGGAGCCCGCCCCACCTGACCTGACCTCTGAACAGGAGCCCGCCCCACCTGACCTGACCTCTGACCAGGAGCCCGCCCCACCTGACCTGACCTCTGACCAGGAGCCCGCCCCACCTGACCTGACCCACCTCTGAACAGGAGCCCGCCCCACCTGACCTGACCCACCTCTGAACAGGAGCCCGCCCCACCTGACCTGACCTCTGAACAGGAGCCCTCCCCACCTGACCTGTCCAACTCTGAACAGGAGCCCGCCCCACCTGACCCGCCTCTGAACAGGAGCCCGCCCCACCTGACCTGACCTCTGAACAGGAGCCAGCCCCACCTGACCTGTCCAACTCTGAACAGGAGCCCGCTCCACCTGACCTGTCCCACCTCTGAACAGGAGCCCGCCCCACCTGACCTGTCCAACTCTGAACAGGAGCCCGCCCCACCTGACCTGACCCACCTCTGAACAGGAGCCCGCCCCACCTGACCTGTCCCACCTCTGAACAGGAGCCCGCCCCACCTGACCTGACCTCTGAACATGAGCCCCACCTGACCTGTCCCACCTCTGAACAGGAGCCCGCCCCACCTGACATGTCCAACTCTGAACAGGAGCCCACCCCACCTGACCTGTCCAACTCTGAACAGGAGCACGCCCCACCTGACCTGACCTGACCCACCTCTGAACAGGAGTCCGCCCCACCTGACCTGACCTGTCCCACTTCTGAACAGGAGCCCGCCCCACCTGACCTAACCTGTCCCACCTCTGAACAGGAGTCCGCCCCACCTGACCTGACCTCTGAACAGGAGCCCGCCCCACCTGACCTGTCCCACCTCTGAACAGGAGCCCGCCCCACCTGACCTGACCTCTGACCAGGAGCCCGCCCCACCTGATCTGACCTGACCTCTGAACAGGAGCCCGCCCCACCTGACCTGTCCCACCTCTGAACAGGAGCCTGCCCCACCTGACCTGTCCTGACCTCTGAACAGGAGCCCGCCCCACCTGACCTGACCTCTGAACAGGAGCCCGCTCACCTGACCTGTCTTTGAACAGGAGCCCGCCCCACCTGTCCTGACCTCTGAACAGGAGCCCGCCCCACCTGACCTGACCTGTCCCACCTCTGAACAGGAGCCCGCCCACCTGACCTGACCTGTCTTTGAACAGAGGGGGCCACCCCACCGCACCTGACCTACCTCTGAACAGGAGCCCGCCCACCGCACCTGACCTGTCTTTGAACAGAGGGGGCCACCCCACCGCACCTGACCTACCTTTGAACAGGAAGCGTGAGTAGCCGCTGAACTGACGGTGTGTCTTCATAACAGCTGGGAAGCTGGGGTGCACCACATGTCTCTCCGTGTCAACCGTCCACTGCACGGAGCTCAGCTGCGCGTGGAACTTGAGCACGATGCGGAACACGTCCTGTACGATCTTCATGATGGGCTCGGCCTTGGCGTTCAGCAGGCATCTGGCAACACGGAGGGTGATTGTTAGTGCTACCGGGGGCGCAGTGGGGTATGGGAGGAGGTGGTGGTATGGAAGCAGAGGGTGATTGTTAGTGCTACCGGGCGCAGTGGGGTATGGGAGGAGGTGGTGGTATGGAAGCAGAGGGTGATTGTTAGTGCTACCGGGCGCAGTGGGGTATGGGAGGAGGTGGTGGTATGGAAGCAGAGGGCTGTTAGGGGGTGGTAAGAGCCTGACTAACTTCATTCAGCCTTACTAAGTATTCCTTACTTAATGGAAAAGACCAAACTGAACGCTAGATCAACCTTACCTTTTGATCTATCAAAAGGGTTTAAAGAGCGCAACTCCGTTTCCTGACATCTACATATCGTCGAACACTAACACTGTGATCTGCAATGCATAGACAATCAGTGAACAACCGTACGCATTCCCTACCGGAGAGATGCCCCAGAAACACACGGGCTGCTGACATTTTCCTACCATATAAACGCTTCCAACAAGACTGAAACATTGGCTGCGCGAAGAAATGCGATGAGTTAGCGAAATGCCCCGGGGATGAAGCATCCCTGAAGCAACTCCAAGTACCAATGATTCTCACCAATGGCAGTCGTTCGTTGCGTTAACCACTCGAGATGCCCACCAGCGTCATCACTGGCTCGAAAACGACCACCCTTAACGA
>JAXIVJ010001793.1:7500-37500 GCA_036785665.1 Chirona hameri
GAGTAAGGCGATGGACAGAGGCGGACAGTGGTGGTGATGATGGTGCGGGAGTAAGGCGATGGACAGAGGCGGACAGTGGTGATGATGATGGTGCGGGAGTAAGGCGATGGACAGAGGCGGACAGTGGTGATGGTGCGGGAGTAAGGCGATGGACAGAGGCGGACAGTGGTGGTGATGATGGTGCGGGAGTAAGGCGATGGACAGAGGCGGACAGTGGTGGTGATGATGGTGCGGGAGTAAGGCGATGGACAGAGGCGGACAGTGGTGATGATGATGGTGCGGGAGTAAGGCGATGGACAGAGGCGGACAGTGGTGGTGATGATGGTGCGGGAGTAAGGCGATGGACAGAGGCGGACAGTGGTGGTGATGATGGTGCGGGAGTAAGGCGATGGACAGAGGCGGACAGTGGTGATGATGATGGTGCGGGAGTAAGGCGATGGACAGAGGCGGACAGTGGTGATGATGATGGTGCGGGAGTAAGGCGATGGACAGAGGCGGACAGTGGTGGTGATGATGGTGCGGGAGTAAGGCGATGGACAGAGGCGGACAGTGGTGATGATGATGGTGCGGGAGTAAGGCGATGGACAGAGGCGGACAGTGGTGGTGATGATGGTGCGGGAGTAAGGCGATGGACAGAGGCGGACAGTGGTGGTGATGATGGTGCGGGAGTAAGGCGATGGACAGAGGCGGACAGTGGTGATGATGATGGTGCGGGAGTAAGGCGATGGACAGAGGCGGACAGTGGTGGTGATGATGGTGCGGGAGTAAGGCGATGGACAGAGGCGGACAGTGGTGGTGATGATGGTGCGGGAGTAAGGCGATGGACAGAGGCGGACAGTGGTGGTGATGATGGTGCGGGAGTAAGGCGATGGACAGAGGCGGACAGTGGTGGTGATGATGGTGCGGGAGTAAGGCGATGGACAGAGGCGGACAGTGGTGATGATGATGGTGCGGGAGTAAGGCGATGGACAGAGGCGGACAGTGGTGATGATGATGGTGCGGGAGTAAGGCGATGGACAGAGGCGGACAGTGGTGATGATGCGGGAGTAAGGCGATGGACAGAGGCGGACAGTGGTGATGATGATGGTGCGGGAGTAAGGCGATGGACAGAGGCGGACAGTGGTGATGATGATGGTGCGGGAGTAAGGCGATGGACAGAGGCGGACAGTGGTGATGATGATGGTGCGGGAGTAAGGCGATGGACAGAGGCGGACAGTGGTGATGATGATGGTGCGGGAGTAAGGCGATGGACAGAGGCGGACAGTGGTGGTGATGATGGTGCGGGAGTAAGGCGATGTACAGAGGCGGACAGTGGTGATGATGATGGTGCGGGAGTAAGGCGATGGACAGAGGCGGACAGTGGTGATGGTGCGGGAGTAAGGCGATGGACAGAGGCGGACAGTGGTGGTGATGATGGTGCGGGAGTAAGGCGATGGACAGAGGCGGACAGTGGTGGTGATGATGGTGCGGGAGTAAGGCGATGGACAGAGGCGGACAGTGGTGATGATGATGGTGCGGGAGTAAGGCGATGGACAGAGGCGGACAGTGGTGATGATGATGGTGCGGGAGTAAGGCGATGGACAGAGGCGGACAGTGGTGGTGATGATGGTGCGGGAGTAAGGCGATGGACAGAGGCGGACAGTGGTGATGATGATGGTGCGGGAGTAAGGCGATGGACAGAGGCGGACAGTGGTGATGATGATGGTGCGGGAGTAAGGCGATGGACAGAGGCGGACAGTGGTGATGATGATGGTGCGGGAGTAAGGCGATGGACAGAGGCGGACAGTGGTGATGATGATGGTGCGGGAGTAAGGCGATGGACAGAGGCGGACAGTGGTGATGATGATGGTGCGGGAGTAAGGCGATGGACAGAGGCGGACAGTGGTGGTGATGATGGTGCGGGAGTAAGGCGATGGACAGAGGCGGACAGTGGTGGTGATGATGGTGCGGGAGTAAGGCGATGGACAGAGGCGGACAGTGGTGATGATGATGGTGCGGGAGTAAGGCGATGGACAGAGGCGGACAGTGGTGGTGATGATGGTGCGGGAGTAAGGCGATGGACAGAGGCGGACAGTGGTGATGGTGCGGGAGTAAGGCGATGGACAGAGGCGGACAGTGGTGATGATGATGGTGCGGGAGTAAGGCGATGGACAGAGGCGGACAGTGGTGATGATGATGGTGCGGGAGTAAGGCGATGGACAGAGGCGGACAGTGGTGATGATGATGGTGCGGGAGTAAGGCGATGGACAGAGGCGGACAGCGGTGATGATGATGGTGCGGGAGTAAGGCGATGGACAGAGGCGGACAGTGGTGGTGATGATGGTGCGGGAGTAAGGCGATGGACAGAGGCGGACAGTGGTGATGATGATGGTGCGGGAGTAAGGCGATGGACAGAGGCGGACAGTGGTGATGATGATGGTGCGGGAGTAAGGCGATGGACAGAGGCGGACAGTGGTGATGATGATGGTGCGGGAGTAAGGCGATGGACAGAGGCGGACAGTGGTGATGGTGATGGTGCGGGAGTAAGGCGATGGACAGAGGCGGACAGTGGTGGTGATGATGGTGCGGGAGTAAGGCGATGGACAGAGGCGGACAGTGGTGATGATGATGGTGCGGGAGTAAGGCGATGGACAGAGGCGGACAGTGGTGATGATGATGGTGCGGGAGTAAGGCGATGGACAGAGGCGGACAGTGGTGATGATGATGGTGCGGGAGTAAGGCGATGGACAGAGGCGGACAGTGGTGATGATGATGGTGCGGGAGTAAGGCGATGGACAGAGGCGGACAGTGGTGATGATGATGGTGCGGGAGTAAGGCGATGGACAGAGGCGGACAGTGGTGGTGATGATGGTGCGGGAGTAAGGCGATGGACAGAGGCGGACAGTGGTGATGATGATGGTGCGGGAGTAAGGCGATGGACAGAGGCGGACAGTGGTGGTGATGATGGTGCGGGAGTAAGGCGATGGACAGAGGCGGACAGTGGTGATGATGATGGTGCGGGAGTAAGGCGATGGACAGAGGCGGACAGTGGTGATGATGATGGTGCGGGAGTAAGGCGATGGACAGAGGCGGACAGTGGTGATGATGATGGTGCGGGAGTAAGGCGATGGACAGAGGCGGACAGTGGTGATGATGATGGTGCGGGAGTAAGGCGATGGACAGAGGCGGACAGTGGTGATGATGATGGTGCGGGAGTAAGGCGATGGACAGAGGCGGACAGTGGTGATGATGATGGTGCGGGAGTAAGGCGATGGACAGAGGCGGACAGTGGTGGTGATGATGGTGCGGGAGTAAGGCGATGGACAGAGGCGGACAGTGGTGATGATGATGGTGCGGGAGTAAGGCGATGGACAGAGGCGGACAGTGGTGATGATGATGGTGCGGGAGTAAGGCGATGGACAGAGGCGGACAGTGGTGATGATGATGGTGCGGGAGTAAGGCGATGGACAGAGGCGGACAGTGGTGATGATGATGGTGCGGGAGTAAGGCGATGGACAGAGGCGGACAGTGGTGATGATGATGGTGCGGGAGTAAGGCGATGGACAGAGGCGGACAGTGGTGATGATGATGGTGCGGGAGTAAGGCGATGGACAGAGGCGGACAGTGGTGATGATGATGGTGCGGGAGTAAGGCGATGGACAGAGGCGGACAGTGGTGATGATGATGGTGCGGGAGTAAGGCGATGGACAGAGGCGGACAGTGGTGATGATGATGGTGCGGGAGTAAGGCGATGGACAGAGGCGGACAGTGGTGATGGTGCGGGAGTAAGGCGATGGACAGAGGCGGACAGTGGTGGTTTGGCTTCCTTGTGTTGCCTTGGGCCACTAAGGCACTCCCCGTCCCTGTTACACATCACTGTGGTAGACAGGCTAATGGAATCCTTCGAGAGAAAAGGGTCCGTTTGGCAAGAGTTCGAGAGGCAGATGAACAAACGATTTGAGACGAATAATTGAGTTGGTCATTGCTGGTCACGGTGGTCAAGCTAGAACAGAATATGGACAGGTACACACGGTTTGTCCTGACACACCATGACAATCCAATACTGAAATGTCACTGACGAATCCGCTGGCATCTTACCGTGGCCCAAACGTATGTTGTGAAACCTTCAAACTTGTACATCCGGCCAAACCACAACGGGTAAACCGTGGTTATCTAACCAATACTTTTCCCAGCTGCACCACGTGATATAAATAATGTTTCATGAGTTCGCCTTGCTTTACTTTCCAGAGCTAGTACACGTTGTTGTTGTCAGGCGAACATCACGAGATTGAATATGTGCGAAGAACTATGGAGTCGGGTTCTCAGGCTAGCATTGTAGCCTGTAGGTCATCTGAGTGAGTGAAGACAAAGCAGGGACAAGGAAAATGTGAAATGATCCTCCTCACACACTGGGACATCGAGTTCTGAACCATAGAACAAGTCAACTCCAGCCCCGAACCATTATTCACCCGGAACGAGTTTTTGCTGCCATGGGAGCATCCCCAGTCCACCCACGCTTGTACTAAATCTCTCCACGACACCCGTCCCTCCTCTACACCCACCGATTGACCGAGTCCCTCCCCGCATCCGCCGTTCGCCAGCCACACTCCCTTAAAGGGAGTGTGCCTACTGGCATCGTTTACTTGGGGTTGTTAACTCGCGCGGCGCTGAGGGGGGGTACATTTTACCCCACTCCCGGATTTTCTGAATAACTTGAAAACTATGACAGATATCGAAGTGAAACTTACGATACCTTATGGTGCATCAATTCTACGTCTTCTGCCAACATTTTATTGAAATTCGTGACAAAACTGTGGGAGATAATGACGTTTTAGTGACGTCATGTCATGCCATTTTTGGTGAAAAAACGTTAAATGTTTGCAAAATCGTAGAAAATAGTGTGTTGATGCAAATCACAAATAAAAAGCGGCAATAGAAAGGAAATCACATTGTCTTTAAAATGGCTATCTCGGATTTGGAAAATTTTGGGTTTTTGACCCAACAAAATGGGAAAAAATATTTTTTGTGTAAGAATTTCCACAAAGTTTTTTTGAAGATGAAAAAAAGAAAAGAAATATTAGAGAACCGAGTACGAACGATGCTCAAAGCAAATTTCAAAGCAATATCTTTATTTTTGACTGACTTATGGCTCTTTAAGTATAAGTAACTCATCACGTCTTTTTTAAATTGCGTTTTTGGGCTTTTACTGACCAGATACAGACAAATAAATGCCATCACTGTATTTCTAAGACACAACTAGTTTAGAAACATGCAATGTTTATTTAGATTGATCAATTTCAAATGTTGTGCTTATTGTGACCTGACCTTGACCTGAGGGCCATTATATGAGGTCAGGCTGTGAACATTGCTCCTTCTATCGAATTCTACGTGTAAAATAGCCCATACAATATGTGTCGCATGGCTTTCGTAGACCTGTGACCTTCTATGACCTGACCTTGACCTTTACTTACAATTTCACTTTTACTTATGCGGGAGATGCATTATACATTTGGGAGGTCTTTGTGAGATAATAGTAGCAATATAATGCTTTGGATGGAAAGTATAGCCCAAAAACACAAATACCTAAATTTTGACACTTGACCTGACCGTGACCTGCCATGAGACCTTATTTGAAGAATTTCGGGTATGCGTTATATTCTTCTCACTGAGAGCTTTCGATCGCCGCCTTGCGCGTCTCGCTGCGGTTATTGGTTCGGAAGATAGAGGGGGTGAAATTTACCCCCCCCTCAGCACCGGTCGTTCGGATGGAAACCCCAGCGCCGCACGGGTTGACCTGGTCTGTAGGACATAATTTTAGGAATTGAGCCACTACTTCATTTATCCAGATTCACCCTAGTTGCTGAGATATTCCAAAGACTCCAGGAACGTGATGGAATCACACAATTATCGGGTAGACTCCAGAGGGCTTCCGCTAGCACTGCAACTATCGATTAAACTGTTAGCATATGGTTAGCGCCGGCCAATAGCAATTCGACAAAACAGCTCGTGCGCGCTGATAGCAGCAGCCGAACAGAACCTGGACGGCCATCATGCTTTTCGATGATGGCCATTTCGATGATGGCCGATTATCATTTTTCGACAAAGATATCAATTTAGAGCTACGAAACTTGCACATAATAAAGTTCACAGTGGCAAGAACATGCTGTGCAAAACTTGTCTCTCTATCTTGCATGATGTGTCCGTAATTGTATTGTCCGTTTCATATAACATCACTATAGTGGCGATCGTTTTATAGATATCGAAACAAAAAATAAGCAAAAACAATATAAGTGAAAATTCAACTAAAGGGCTCCAGATGTGAATTTCCTCATATCCAACAATCAAACCAATAGCTACATACCGTATGACAAATATTTTTGACATTCCAAAACAGTAGGCACACTCCCTTTAACCGGTTATCTGCCCGAGTCCCTTGCCTGCACCCAGTCTGTGCTCCCCACGCCCACCGTTCGGCTGATCTCTCCCTTACAGGCCTACACCCACTGCGTTTGTCCGCCTGTCTCCCGGCACCCACCGTTTGCCGGCGTTTCTCTCCTCCACCCACCGTTTGCCGGCGTTTCTCTCCTCTACCCACCGTTTGCCGGCGTTTCTCTCCTCTACCCACCGTTTGCCGGCGTTTCTCTCCTCTACCCACCGTTTGCCGGCGTTTCTCTCCTCTACCCACCGTTTGCCGGCGTTTCTCTCCTCTACCCACCGTCTGCCGGCGTTTCTCTCATCTACCCACCATTTGCCGGCGTTTCTCTCCTCTACCCACCGTTTGCCGGCGTTTCTCTCCTCTACCCACCGTCTGCCGGCGTTTCTCTCCTCTACCCACCGTTTGCCGGCGTTTCTCTCCTCTACCCACCGTTTGCCGGCGTTTCTCTCCTCTACCCACCGTTTGCCGGCGTTTCTCTCCTCTACCCACCGTTTGCCGGCGTTTCTCTCCTCTACCCACCGTTTGCCGGCGTTTCTCTCCTCTACCCACCGTTTGCCGGCGTTTCTCTCCTCTACCCACCGTTTGCCGGCGTTTCTCTCCTCTACCCACCGTTTGCCGGCGTTTCTCTCCTCTACCCACCATTTGCCGGCGTTTCTCTCCTCTACCCACCGTCTGCCGGCGTTTCTCTCCTCTACCCACCGTTTGGCGGCGTTTCTCTCTCCTCTACCCACCGTTTGCCGGCATTTCTCTCCTCTACCCACCGTTTGCCGGCGTTTCTCTCCTCTACCCACCGTTTGCCGGCGTTTCTCTCTCCTCTACCCACCGTTTGCCGGCGTTTCTCTCCTCTACCCACCGTCTGCCGGCGTTTCTCTCCTCTACCCACCGTTTGGCGGCGTTTCTCTCCTCTACCCACCGTTTGGCGGCGTTTCTCTCTCCTCTACCCACCGTTTGCCGGCATTTCTCTCCTCTACCCACCGTTTGGCGGCGTGGCCGATATAGCTGGTGTGCGCGGTGCGCAGGTCGTCCAGCGTGTGTACAGCTTGCTGCAGCTCCCTGTGCAGCTCGGCCCAGCTGACCTGCAGCACCTGGCTGGTCAGGTAGCCCTGCAGCGCCAGGACAAAGTGCTGCATCTCGTGTCGGCACAGCTGCAGCCGCTGCAGCTGTGGTCCGCCGCCGGCGCGCGCTGCTGCCACCTCCCCTGTCGGGCCAACACAGCAGGCAGGGTCAGACAGAGGTCAGAGGTCAGACCTGGGCCGAGCAGGGATCAGACGCAGGTCAGACAGAGGCCGGGCGGGGTCAGACAGAGGCCATATGTCAGACCTGGGCCGGGCGGGGGTCAGACAGAGGTCAGCCAGAGGTCAGAGGTCAGACCTGGGCCGAGCAGGGATCAGACGGAGGTCAGACCTGGGCCGTGCGGGGGTCAGACAGAGGTCAGACAGAGGTCAGACAGAGGTCAGACAGAGCTCAGAGGTCAGAACTGGGCCGGGCGGGGGTCAGACAGAGGTCAGACCTGGGCCGGACAGGGGTCAGACAGAGGTCAGAGGTCAGACCTGGGCCGGGGGGGTCAGACAGAGGTCAGAGGTCAGACCTGGGCCGGGCGGGGTCAGACAGGTTATAGGTCACAGACCGGACCTGGGGCGATGACCGGGCGGGGGAGGGAGGGGGGTGGGGGAGCGTGGCGCGGTGGGGCCTCTGCAGCCACGGGGCGCAGGTGCGGAGCGGCGAATGTTAACCGCCGTCGAAATGGAGAATGAAGTGAGCCTGAAAGCTCTGAACAGCATTATTACACACCGAGCGCGCACGAAAAGCGGAATTCGTGCCACACAAAGGCACTGGAATAAATTACACCGTGGGATACCGGCGGCAACAAATGCAGGGACATGATTCAGGAAATACTAACACAGAATAGAAGCTTGGCGACAGGGGCATGCAGGTATGAATGGGTATGATGGGGGCGACACATTTATGCATTTGTATGGCAGGCTGAAAGCATGAAGCACATTACTTTCAAGAATGCAAGAGGTCCGGTCCAGTGCAGCCCCGCACAGTGACACCACAGCGACAGACCACGCCGGCTTGGTGACACAGGCACAGTGACACCACAGCGAGACAGACCACGCCGGCTTGGTGACACAGGCACAGTGACACCACAGCGAGACAGACCACGCCGGCTTGGTGACACAGACACAGTGAAACCACAGCGAGACAGACAACGCCGGCTTGGTGACACAGGCACAGTGACACCACAGCGAGACAGACAACGCCGGCTTGGTGACACAGGCACAGTGACACCACAGCGAGACAGACAACGCCGGCTTGGTGACACAGGCACAGTGACACCACAGCGAGACAGACAACGCCGGCTTGGTGACACAGGCACAGTGACACCACAGCGAGACAGACAACGCCGGCTTGGTGACACAGGCACAGTGACACCACAGCGAGACATACAACGCCGGCTTGGTGACACAGGCACAGTGACACCACAGCGAGACAGACAACGCCGGCTTGGTGACACAGGCACAGTGACACCACAGCGAGACAGACAACGCCGGCTTGGTGACACAGGCACAGTGACACCACAGCGAGACAGACCACGCCGGCTTGGTGACACAGGCGTAATCTTTCCACTATTGCCTCAACCAGGGCTCCGGAGTCGGAGTCGGAGTCGGATTCGAAGTCGGAGTCGGAGTCGGAGTCGGTCGGAGTAGGCAGTTTTGGCCGGAGTCGGAGTCGCTAAAATCTTACCGACTCCGACTCCAGCCCGGAGTCGGTAAGATTTTGGGGACAGATTTTGGGGACATGCAGGCATCCGACTTTTTGGCCAATTGCCAAAAAGTCGGAGTCGACTTTTTGGCAATTGGCGATTACTTTGGTTGGTAGAATAGTCGTCGGCCTAGGGACATTAACTTTGCATCCCTTTCGAAAGAAAATGTGTGGAAAATTAATCGAGTGGAAAGTTTACTCAACTAGCGGTAGATTTGCACCTGATGAAGATAGGGCAATAATTTTTACGTCATCTGATCATGATTGGGGCTTTGGACGCACCGACTCTTACGGTCACACGGCGTCCATTTTAATATCACCGCGCTCGTTTCATCAAAGAGATTCGAATCATACCATGGTGACCAGGTTACCTAAGTCAAATTCAAAATTTGACCTCAGGTCAAGGTAATTTAACCATCGCCCTACGGAGGAGGGGGGCTGACAGGCCCCCCTGAGGTTTTTCTTGAATAACTTTTTGCACATGCGGCGCATCTTGCTGACATTTTTGGTAGCTGAGTTTACGACGATTATACGCAGGCTGTAAACATTAAATTGAAATTGGTTGAGTTGTTTAGGAGATAATCATGTTTTGATAACGTCATGTTGGTGGACAAACGATAAATATTTGAAAAATGGTAGACAACAGAGTTTTAAAGGAAATTGCAAACGCAATTCACCAAAGATACAAAATGTCATTCTCTATAAAATGTAAATCTCGGATTTTTTTTTTTTTTGGGGGGGGGGGGGGGGGGGGGGTTGACCCCTAAAATAAATAAAGAACTGTTTTTTAATCCCCACAAAATAAAATTTTTCAAAGATGTTAGAAAAACCGGAATATATGTGAGAGAACTGAGTATGGACAATGCAAATACCAAATATCAAAGCAATATCTTCTTTTTTGACTGAGTGATGTGATATGTCTTAGTGTAATATTTTTGTGTGTGACACTTTTCACCTTTTTTTGGACAAGATACGAACAAATAATTACCTTTTCTGTATTTCTGAGCCAAAACTGGTCCAGGAACATGCCTTTTTATTTACATTTATCAATTTCTCATTTTGAGGTTTTCTGAAGAGCAAAATCGCTGTTCTGGACGTGGTAAATCCGAGGTCATGCACTTGACCTGGAAGGTCACCCGTTGACCTGAAACCTAAAAATCGCATATTCTTAGATTCCTCTCATGACGGGCAACATGCTGGTTCTTAGGGCATTGCTCTAAGTTGCTTGGTTTGGAAGTTAAACAGGGGGCCTGTCAGGCCCCCCCCCCCCTGGGGCGAAGGTTAGAAGGGCGAAGAAGCTCACGTAGGGCGAGGGTTAAGGTCATGTGGTGAACCAGGTATGTTGTGCTGCGCAATGTCGGACGCGTCTCGGCGAGACACACTCAGTGGTGCCGGTCTCACGTTCTCCTCTTCTAATGTGGGGAGGATGGATGACATTGTTATAATTAAGATTATGTGAGGGAAAATGATCCTAACCATGTCAAATATTGTGATTTTTAGAGAAAAAAACAGGAAGATAGACAAACAAGCTTTCGGCATTACGCCATTATCAAGTTATCAAGTTATCAAGGGGGAAACTTAATAATGGCGTAATGCCGAAAGCTTGTTTGTCTATCTTCCTGGCTTTTTTTTCTCTAAAAATAAAAAATATTTGACATGGTTAGGATCCTTTCCCCTCACATGTTCTTATCTTCATTTTATTTCGCCGCCTGCAGGCGAGCGCGACTGGGCTGGACGCGCGGCCGGCACGCCGCGCCCGTGCTCTGGCGGCGGAGTCAGTTCTTCATACCGTTAAGAATAAAAACAAACGGAAAAAATAGATGGCATTGCAGATATTGCTTAGCATCGACTCCGCAGCATCTCAGTTTACCAGTAGGGCTCAGTACGAAACATCCACCAGCCTGCCCCGTCCCATCATCGTCATGTACCACCAGAGCGGCCCGTCCCGTCATCGCCCGGTACCACCAGAGCGGCCCGTCCCGTCATCGCCCGGTACCGCCGGAGCAGCCCGTCCCATCTCGCCCGGTACCACCAGAGCGGCCCGTCCCATCATCGCCATGTACCGCCAGAGCGGCCCGTCCCATCTCGCCATGTACCGCCGGAGCGGCCCGTCCCGTCATCGCCCGGTACCGCCGGAGCAGCCCGTCCCGTCATCGCCCGGTACCACCGGAGCGGCCCGTCCCATCTCGCCATGTACCGCCGGAGCGGCCCGTTCCATCTCGCCATGTACCGCCGGAGCGGCCCGTCCCGTCATCGCCCGGTACCACCAGAGCGGCTCGTCCCGTCATCGCCCGGTACCACCAGAGCGGCCCGTCCCATCATCGCCCGGTACCACCAGAGCGTCCCGTCATCGCCCGGTACCACCAGAGCGGCCCGTCCCGTCATCGCCCGGTATCGCCGGAGCAGCCCGTCCCGTCATCGCCCGGTACCACCAGAGCGGCCCGTCCCGTCATCGCCCGGTACCGCCGGAGCAGCCCGTCCCGTCATCGCCCGGTACCACCAGAGCGGCCCGTCCCGTCATCGCCCGGTACCACCAGAGCGGCCCGTCCCGTCATCGCCCGGTACCGCCAGAGCAGCCCGTCCCGTCATCGCCCGGTACCACCAGAGCAGCCCGTCCCGTCATCGCCCGGTACCACCAGAGCGGCCCGTCCCGTCATCGCCCGGTACCACCAGAGCGGCCCGTCCCGTCATCGCCCGGTACCGCCAGAGCAGCCCGTCCCGTCATCGCCCGGTACCACCAGAGCGGCCCGTCCCGTCATCGCCCGGTACCACCAGAGCGGCCCGTCCCGTCATCGCCCGGTACCGCCGGAGCAGCCCGTCCCGTCATCGCCCGGTACCACCAGAGCGGCCCGTCCAGCCATCGCCCGGTACCGCCGGAGCAGCCCGTCCCGTCATCGCCCGGTACCACCAGAGCGGCCCGTCCCGTCATCGCCCGGTACCGCCGGAGCAGCCCGTCCCATCTCGCCATGTATCACCAGAGCGGCCCGTCCCGTCATCGCCCGGTACCGCCGGAGCAGCCCGTCCCGTCATCGCCCGGTACCACCAGAGCGGCCCGTCCCGTCATCGCCCGGTACCGCCGGAGCAGCCCGTCCCATCTCGCCATGTACCACCAGAGCGGCCCGTCCCGTCATCGCCCGGTACCGCCGGAGCAGCCCGTCCCATCTCGCCATGTACCGCCGGAGCAGCCCGTCCCGTCATCGCCATGTACCACCAGAGCGGCCCGTCCCATCTCGCCATGTACCGCCGGAGCAGCCCGTCCCGTCATAGCCATGTACCACCAGAGCGGCCCGTCCCATCTCGCCATGTACCGCCGGAGCAGCCGGTCCCCTCATCGCCATGCACCGCCGGAGCGGCCCGTCCCGTCATCGCCCGGTACCGCCAGAGCGGCCCGTCCCGTCATCGCCCGGTACCGCCGGAGCAGCCCGTCCCATCTCGCCATGTACCGCCAGAGCGGCCCGTCCCATCTCGCCCGGTACCGCCAGAGCGGCCCGTCCCATCTCGCCATGTACCACCAGAGCAGCCCGTCCCATCTCGCCATGTACCGCCGGAGCAGCCCGTCCCGTCATCGCCATGTACCGCCGGAGCGGCCCGTCCCGTCATCGCCATGTACCGCCAGAGCGGCCCGTCCCATCTCGCCATGTACCGCCGGAGCAGCCCGTCCCGTCATCGCCATGTACCGCCAGAGCGGCCCGTCCCATCTCGCCCGGTACCACCAGAGCGGCCCGTCCCATCATCGCCATGTACCGCCAGAGCGGCCCGTCCCATCTCGCCATGTACCGCCGGAGCGGCCCGTCCCGTCATCGCCCGGTACCGCCGGAGCAGCCCGTCCCGTCATCGCCCGGTACCACTGGAGCGGCCCGCCCCATCTCCCCATGTACCGCCGGAGCACCCCGTCCCGTCATCGCCCGGTACCGCCGGAGCAGCCCGTCCCGTCATCGCCCGGTACCACCAGAGCGGCCCGTCCCATCTCGCCATGTACCACCAGAGCGGCCCGTCCCGTCATCGCCCGGTACCGCCGGAGCGGCCCGTCCCGTCATCGCCCGGTACCGCCAGAGCAGCCCGTCCCGTCATCGCCCGGTACCACCGGAGCGGCCCGTCTCATCTCGCCATGTACCACCAGAGCGGCCCGTCCCGTCATCGCCCGGTACCGCCGGAGCAGCCCGTCCCGTCATCGCCCGGTACCGCCGGAGCAGCCCGTCCCATCTCGCCCGGTACCACCGGAGCAGCCCGTCCAATCTCGCCCGGTACCACCAGAGCGGCCCGTCCCGTCATCGCCCGGTACCACCAGAGCGGCCCGTCCCGTCATCGCCCGGTACCGCAAGAGCAGCCCGTCCCGTCATCGCCCGGTACCGCCGGAGCAGCCCGTCCCATCTCGCCATGTACCACCAGAGCGGCCCGTCCCGTCATCGCCCGGTACCGCCGGAGCAGCCCGTCCCATCTCGCCATGTACCGCCGGAGCACCCCGTCCCGTCATCGCCATGTACCACCAGAGCGGCCCGTCCCATCTCGCCCGGTACCGCCAGAGCGGCCCGTCCCGTCATCGCCCGGTACCACCAGAGCGGCCCGTCCCGTCATCGCCCGGTACCACCAGAGCGGCCCGTCCCATCTCGCCATGTACCACCAGAGCGGCCCGTCCCGTCATCGCCCGGTACCGCCGGAGCAGCCCGTCCCATCTCGCCATGTACCGCCGGAGCAGCCCGTCCCGTCATCGCCCGGTACCACCAGAGCGGCCCGTCCCGTCATCACCATGTACCACCAGAGCGGCACGTCCCATCTCGCCCGGTACCGCCAGAGCGGCCCGTCCCGTCATCGCCCGGTACCACCAGAGCGGCCCGTCCCGTCATCGCCCGGTACCGCCAGAGCGGCCCGTCCCGTCATCGCCCGGTACCACCAGAGCGGCCCGTCCCGTCATCGCCCGGTACCACCAGAGCGGCCCGTCCAGTCATCGCCCGGTACCACCAGAGCGGCCCGTCCCGTCATCGCCCGGTACCACCAGAGCGGCCCGTCCTGTCATCGCCCGGTACCGCCGGAGCAGCCCGTCCCATCTCGCCATGTACCACCAGAGCGGCCCGTCCCATCTCGCCCGGTACCGCCGGAGCGGCCTGTCCCGTCATCGCCCGGTACCGCCGGAGCAGCCCGTCCCGTCATCGCCCGGTACCACCGGAGCGGCCCGTCCCATCTCGCCATGTACCACCGGAGCACCTCGTCCCGTCATCGCCCGGTACCACCAGAGCGGCCCGTCCCATCATCGCCATGTACCACCAGAGTGGCCCGTCCCGTCATCGCCCGGTACCACCAGAGCGGCCCGCCCGTCATCGCCCGGTACCACCAGAGCGGCCCGTCCCATCATCGCCCGGTACCGCCGGAGCGGCCCGTCCCATCTCGCCATGTACCACCAGAGCGGCCCGTCCCGTCATCGCCCGGTACCACCAGAGCGGCCCGCCCGTCATCGCCCGGTACCACCAGAGCAGCCCGTTCCGTCATCGCCCGGTACCACCGGAGCGGCCCGTCCCATCTCGCCATGTACCACCAGAGCGGCCCGTCCCGTCATCGCCCGGTACCGCCGGAGCAGCCCGTCCCGTCATCGCCCGGTACCGCCGGAGCAGCCCGTCCCATCTCGCCCGGTACTACCGGAGCAGCCCGTCCCATCTCGCCCCGGTACCACCAGAGCGGCCCGTCCCGTCATCGCCCGGTACCACCAGAGCGGCCCGTCCCATCATCGCCCGGTACCACCAGAGCGGCTCGTCCCGTCATCGCCCGGTACCACCAGAGCGGCCCGTCCCATCATCGCCCGGTACCACCAGAGCGGCCCGTCCCATCATCGCCCGGTACCACCAGAGCGGCCCGTCCCGTCCGTCCGTCTGGCCTCCACTGACGTTGGATCGACACGGGCCTGTCTGGGTCAGCTGCCTAATGGTTCGTCTGGGAGCGGCGAGCGATTCGCCCAGCCGGCAGACACGGAGTCTGACCGACTCCGCGCCTCTTGCCACGGGCCGCCGTGACACGCCCGGCCTCCGGGACGCCGCAACACGCCCGGCCCCCGGGGGCGCCGCAACACGCCCGGCCTCCGGGGGCGCCGCGACACGCCCGGCCTCCGGGGGCGCCGCGACACGCCCGGCCCCCGCGGCGCCCCAACACGCCAATGCACGGTGGGCGTTTCGGCCGGTCTAGCCTCGCGAAACTCCACACAAAAAAAATCGAGTGTATTAAAACAAACTCCATATCAATCGACTGCAAAATGTCCATGGATCACCAATATCACATTGATTTGATCGTTCGATGTTTTTTTTTCGTAGAGGAATTGGATCTCAAACACAAGAGTTCACATCACCCTTAAAAACTCTTCATTCACGGGCGACTTGAAAGTTCTGACAAATGTGATGATGAGGCAATATGCATGTATTTTCCGCACCTAGTGTTTTATAGTGTGATGTAATGATATGTTGTCGTTCATATGGTAGTTAGATCAAGAAGATTGAGTAAATCAATAAGCCAAATAAATATTAATTTATCACCTTATATCTGTTGATGCCTAGCATTAATATCATGAAATTCGATAGAACCGATATCATAAGTATCACCAGGTAGTGACTCAAAACAAGCACCAAGATGTGCATTGGGATCTTATATAACGGGTCAAGCTCTAAAAAGTTGCGCAAACCTGCGCCTCCGCTTCCGTGACATTTTGCAAGAAGTTTCCGTATTTACTTGAGCGCCTGGGTGTAGGAACCTAGGACATCGCAAATGATCTAAGCTCGCATTTGAAGGTCTTTATTTCAACGATGATATAACACCACCACCAAACTACAGCGGACTCAGAAGCGTCCTCATTGGTCGGTGGACAGACTGTCACAGCATCACAGCAGAGCGTCACAGCAGCAGTGATAGTGACTAGCTGTAACTCGTCATAGTGCTGTGAAATGTGTGAAGAATTAAATAAATGTAAGGTTCATGAACAAGGTCTTTGGTTTACCTGGAATACTCCCATAAAGTTTACATGCGTAAACAATCAATATGGTGAAATGTACATCTGCCGAAGCATCAATTATCTGAGGGCATTGCAAACAATGACTTTTGTTCAAGCTTACCGCAACCGAGTTGTCAAATATACCTAGGTTTCGTTTTCGAACGTTTCGAATAATATTAACGCGTTTATCTGAGACCTCTGAACACCTGAGAGGCCCTCGGAAGACCAATATACAATATAGCACAGTGCATTGCGCATTTAGCAGCTGTGCTTGTAGCAGATATGTACTAATTTCATGTATTTGTCTTTTACACCCCGACTACACCAAGAGCAAAATGTGGGGTTATCTATTTGGGATAGCCATTAGAGTCGGGCCCCAAGTTCTAAAGCAGATACTTATCTTTCAAGTTCTGACCACATACCATATTACCCTGATGTGAAAATGCCTAACCCTAATGCAAAGCAGGAATACATTTATGATGGCAAATTTTCACAATTTATGTGCAAATTTACGATCGTTCAACATAGCAAACAAACATAAACATGGTAAACATTAAACAAGTCAGCAAAGGCCAGTCAGCAAACAAGCGAGAAGTTTTGAACGCTGCCGAAAACGTTTTCTGGATACCTCGATAACCTCATTATTGCACACTATTAAAAATCATTACAAAATTGTTGTGTTGCAAAATCATTACCGAGCGGGCGCGAAGCGCCTTGAGGTTTCTCGTCAACTTACTAAACAAAATTACATTTGACCCGGCCCGAACCAGCCCGAACCGGCCCGACCCGGCCATACAGACGCTTTTCGGAAGCTAATAACTTTGCAACCACTGCTCCGATTGAGATCGGGTTTTCACGAATGGATAGGACCATCAAATCAATTTTGTTTGTCGTGTGGTGCGTTCTGATAAGAGTGGCACCACAGCGCGTGGCTCACGCAAACGTCGAAATGAACCAAAATCATTATTTATCAAAAATGGCATTATTAATCTAAGCATTCGTATTTTTATACGCTGAAGCATGCAGCGCTGAGGCCGTACTCCCTTTTGGCTGATTCGAGAAAGGAGATTATGAAGAATTTAATACAACTTAATTTTTATGTTGGCATGCATGGAGGCCTGGCAATTTGTATAGGACTAAAAGGACTATGTGTTACTACTACGTGTGCTCCCATACCGTTTCATATTATAACCTGTTTTAGTTTTACCAGAGCGCGCCCGCTCGGTCATCGCCCAAAAAGGCGTTTTACTTTTGCCCGCCCCCCCCCCCTCCCGTTATTTTGCGATACATCCTAAACTAGCACCGGTATCGTCACCAAACTTGCAGTACCCTCTCTCACTTTACACATGTTGGTTAACGGAAAAGATGAGGTTATGATAGGTCAACCGGGAATGACGTCAGAGTGACGTCGTTAACGGAAAAGATGAGGTTATGATAGGTCAACCGGGAATGACGTCAGAGTGACGTCATGTTCTGCGGTTTTGTTGAAAAATAAGGGTTTGCGAAAAACGCTGTCAAAAGTACAATTTTTAAGACAAATTCAATTGTATTCCATACCATATAACGGAGAATAGACTTGGCTATCAAACTGAAATCTCGGATTTTCGAGTTTTATGAAATTCAAAAGTTTGAGAAATCCAAAGACCAAAACAAGAAGTGTTTGCAATATTTTCCAAACAAATCAGTTATCCCAAAACTGGAGTATATGTGATCGAGACGTGTCCGGTGAATATGTGTACCAAATTTGAAGTCGATATCGTCAAAAATAACTGACTTATGACCTTTCAAAGAACAAAATCGACCTCCTCTCACAGCGCCATGCATCACAAATGCATTTCCGTTTTTGCTTTTTACTTCTATTTCAATAGAATACACAATGTTCTCAGGTCATTTTTTCGCGTTCCATACGAAAAATGAACCCATAAACAAGTGTTACAACGCCTAATGACCGTAATCGGCAGTTTGACCTCGTGACCTCGGATGGCCTTGACCTGACCCACAGTGTCCCAAAATTTAATTTTTACTTGGGTGTCAGAGGAAAATTCTAGCCAAAAAGACCATGAGAATAGAACATTATGTAGAAAATGGTACAATATTGATTTCTGTTCTGAATATGAAAAGCAGAGTAGTTTTTTGTTGAAATCAAGTACTTTTAGTCAATACCTTTTTGTCAGAATCAATATCACAATTCATAATTTGGGAGTGGAAAATTCACTCCTAAAATAGGGAGTGAGAGTGGAAAATTATTGACATTTGAGTGTCATTTCCCACCCAAATCGACAAATTTTGGGACACTGCAGACCCAAGGTCATCAAAAGCTTAGAATGGTACTTAGAAGTGTCAGACACACGAATCGTACCGATTTATTAACTTCTTATGCGTTTAATATCGCAATTTTGCGCGATAATTCCATCCACCGATACCTTTATGACACGGGTCAAACATGTCTTTGACGTGACATGTGGCGTCATCGGTGACCCCGAGGTCCACAATATTAGGTTTCCCTCCACAAATTTTCCAGGGCCATCACATGCCGTTTAAATTAGTAAAATCGGTCCAGTAGTTCCGGAGATCCGAGGGGGGGGGGGGGGGGGGGGGGGTAGCCCGTTTAATATCGCAATTTTGCGCGACAATTCCATCCACCGATACCTTTATGACACGGGTCAAACATGTCTTTGACGTGACATGTGGCGTAATCGGTGACCCCGAGGTCAACAATATTAGGTTTCCCTCCACAAATTTTCCAGGGCCATCACATGCCGTTTGAATTTGTAAAATCGGTCCAGTAGTTCCGGAGATCCGGGGGGGGGGGGGTAGCCCCAGCCCCCCCCCCCCCCCCCCCCCCAGTAAGTCACGGTATGGAACACACACCAGTAACTGCCGGGTTAAATCGTCCCAGAATGGGCCCTAATTACGAGCGAGCGCGAAGCGCTCGCTCGTCCTTCCGTGGTATATGGGGAAATCTTAATATGAGCGGCCCGGCCCGGCCCGGCCCGGCCCGGCCCGACCCGACCCGTGGCGACGATTTTGAGAAGCTTATATCTCTGCAACCACACGTCCGATTGACAAGCGGACTTCTTTGCTGAGCAGCCCCATCCAACCTACCCTGTTTGAGACCGGTGCTCACTCATGTGAGTGACTACCACTGCGCGTGGCACATGCCGCGTGAGGGGTGTTGAAAAGTGTTTTCTCGCAAAAACTCTGCAACGGCTGGGCCGATTGTGTTCAAATTTGGTGTGTGGTTAGGGACCTCTCAGCCGCCGCCTTCCCACAAGTCAGGGATGGGGTGCCTCTGCACGTGCGCACGTGCACACCTCTATTCTATATCTCAGGAACGGCTGAGCCGTTTGTGTTATAATTCAGTGTGTAGTTAGGGACCTCTCAGCCGCCTCTATAATTCACCATACATTTCCATCGCGCTCGCTCGTTCATCGCCGACTACGGCGCCTTACTGGTTATATCTATTGCAAGAAATCGCCGGGTTACAAAAGCGCTGCAACATGTGCGCTATTTAACGTAATGTATTCCTTGATTAATTGGCTTTCTAATGGTGTTGTACTGGATGACGAATGTTGTAAGGAAAACCAGTTATAGGGGTTAATAGGTTTCGCGAGGCTAAATCTTCTTTTTTGCACACTGTGCAATGGGAGAAGGTAGTGTAGCCGCCGGCCGGCAATGATGATGATGATGATTGGGGTTTTAGGGCGCGGCGGGATTATTATCAGGTCACCGTTACCGGTAATGATGGTAACGGGTGGTAGGAGCGGCAGTAAGGCACGGCGGCACAACAGAGGCAGAGCAGGTATGGGGCTCTTGTGCGCCGGAGTGGACGAGAATAGACTCGAAACACTGACACATTGAGTATGTCCGATTCCCACAAACCATGATTCAAGCTCTCAAAACAAAGTTTCGAGTAAAACACAAATGAATCCTAGAGTGTATTTTGAATTGCCAGAATATGTTCGTGAAATAAAAGGCAACACCTTTTTGGTACGAATGTATGCAACACGCTTAGGATGAATGAACGAATGGCAAACAAAGTTAAGAGAGGACTAAACGAATACAGAAAACAGGGGACCAAGATCTAGAGACACACACACTTATTCCGAGTAACAAACCCATACAAAACGAATCCAAACAATATGCCGAACAATACCCCCAAACATACTCGAAGGCATGCAAGAAAGACCTTCATTTGAAGGCCTGCCGTACAAACAGGATTCTAATGCAGCTCAGGGCCATTTCTACATTTGACTTTCAAAATATTGACCTTGGGCCATTCATTTTTCACACATAATGCTCATTAACTCAACCACCCGTATGCATTTGGTTACATAATATATTAAACAGAAGCGGGTCATTAGCTTCAAACAAATATCCCTTCGATGGTCACTTATACGCGTAAATCCCCGGAGCTCTTCACTGCCACTATTCATTTTGAGAGGGAGCACTTTACATTTCCTGAAGGCTGAAAGCCACAAAGAACTCGCCGGACAATAACTGTATGCCAAAAGCGATACATATCACAAGTTATATGAAACGGGAGGCCTGAAATTTCAGGGTTTTTCTCGGACGGCTTGAATATTGATCAAAACAGATTCAATGACATATGCTCCACTTGTGTTATTGCCAACAAAGTAACATCAGTCTTCATCGGTTCTATCCAGGACCCGTAAACTACAACATACGATCGAAGCGGCAGAAATCACTTCCTAAATCTTGAACAAGGCAATCAATCACAACCAAGTGCCATTCAAAATCATAACATATCTAAAGTCAACTCAACCACGAGGGAACAACTCGACTTCTTCAAAAGTGTCGGACTTCAAGTCGCGCAAAGGAAACCTTCCTTGATAATGCCCAGGCTGGAAAAATAAACCCGCATCAAATGCATAATGTGATCGGGGGCTCCAACAAATCCACTAGCTTTGTATCTCATCGACTGGAATAAGTCTGGCGTTTCCACGATGTAGTTAGCCGACAGCCATAACCGCTGACCGTCGCACCACCATCCACTTGAGTTGAAACAACTCACGATGCTGGTAGGCACGCTGCCTAACACCGGGGTAGACAAACCACTGGACAGGTACGCGGCTGCACCACGCCAAGCGACACACCGGGGCAGACAAACCACCGGACAGGTACGCGGCTGCACCACGCCAAGCGACACACCGGGGCAGACAAACCACTGGACAGGTACGCGGCTGCACCACGCCAAGCGACACACCGGGGCAGACAAACCACCGGACAGGTACGCGGCTGCACCACGCCAAGCGACACACCGGGGCAGACAAACCACCGGACAGGTACGCGGCTGCACCACGCCAAGCGACACACCGGGGCAGACAAACCACCGGACAGGTACGCGGCTGCACCACGCCAAGCGACACACCGGGGCAGACAAACCACCGGACAGGTACGCGGCTGCACCACGCCAAGCGACACACCGGGATGTCTACCGGGATATCTATCGACAGCGACGAGGTATCCGACCCCAGCGACGAGGTATCTGACCCCAGCGACGAGGTATCTGACCCCAGCAATGACGAGGTATCCGACCCCCGCGACGAGGTATCTGACCCCAGCGACGAGGTATCTGACCCCATCGAACATAACGAAGCACGCCACTTGACCTCGCTACCCCTCCTCTGACCGCCCGAGCCAGCCATAGAACTGCGAACAATGACAACGCCGACACCGTGTACATGTTTTAACGGCGATTTCAATTTAAAAGCAGCACACCGGCGGTAAAGGTCGGCCCACTAAATAAATTGTCGGCGCAGACGTCCACACATCAGGGGCAGAGAGCGATATCTCCCGGTAGCGCAGCAGTGGAGGCTTTACTGATGAAGCGGCGGGTGCCCGGCAGACAGTGAAATGGGCGACATTATCGGGGTCGAGTGCGGCGACAGGGTCGCACGAGTACTAGTGGTAGAAGGGTGGTGAACCCGCGCGGGAGAATGGAGGCGTTTCAGCTGGTACCGGTACCAGTACAGGAGCACGTGTCGGCTCGGCAGCGGAGTGGGGTCTGAGGAAGTGATCACAGTGGTCGACTGGCTTGAAACTTTAAAAGTACAACTTGAGCATCTTGTGCAGGAGATAACGGACTTTACTAGGAAAGTAACTCAATCAGCTTGGAGTTGGACTTAACCTAAATTATTCTTAGCGTACACTTCCCGGAACACAATTTTCCAGGACGTAACTCAGTTAATTTACCAATCGCCTTCGGGCGAAAACCAGATCATTTTATCTTGTTTGCTCTTGGCCTCCGAACCACTCCAGTAGCTACTACATAGCTTAACGGAGTCAAGCCGTCGTTTGGAGCCATACCTGGAGTCAAGCCGACGTTTGGAACCGTATCTATCCCGCACTTCTCAATCCAGGGTATCTAAACCACTATAAGTTGTACCAGCTTTAAACCAAACACCCAACTAGAGTTAGTCACTCCACCCAACTAGAGCCGACCCCACTGCATCTAGACCTATAATTCGCCAGGTACTCCGCTGAGGCCGTCTCCAAAAGGCATCGACGGGCCACTCAACTGAGATTCAAACATCGGTCCACTGGGATCGACGCAGGATTAAATTCACAGAAAACAAATCAACCATCTCGCGGCACCACCGCCTGCGCGATCTGTAGGTAGCAATCCAGTTCAGAAGTGAGATTACATTGCAGCGTCCCGATGACTGGATGTTGTATCGAGGTCGTTTTCGTTCTGCCGTCATGACGCGTTATGACAGCACCAATCGCAGTCCAGTTCAACGCTTACGTCACGTCATGTGACCACTTCGTGCAAAACGCGTGACGTGGCGCACCGGGTGATGTTGTTGCAAATATTTTTGTTAGCCCACGAATGGAAAAAGAAAGCGCTACTTAATCACAAAAAACTGCTTGATTAAATAGGACGAAAACGCCTACAATTTATGTATGTTTGTTAAATAAATAATCTTGAAATATATAATACAACCTTTTCAATTGAACTAATGCAAGAATATGAGATAAAGTGGACTAGCTTGAAAACGGGAATCATCCCCGTTACGGTGGCACTGTTGACAGCTACGTGAGATGGCTTTACACATCGAGCAGCCAATCAGCGAGCATTACGTCACAGTTCTCGGCGGGCAGAATGCGCGCTGACATATCGAATGGGATCAGTGACAGCTGGTAGAGTGGATATCAGTAATGTAGTTTGACGTGGACGGTGCTGCAACTGCCCACTTACTTTTACTATTATTCGGATGGCCCGTTAACTTCCATACACCATTACTATTATTCGGATGGCCCGTTAACTTCCATACACCAGTATACACCAGTTGGATAAGCAGGACGTGTATTTGAGGCTTTCCTAAAAATATTGAATTTTACGCACGGAGAAGTTATTCGCCACTAAATTACATACCAGAAGGAAAACAAGATCAGGAAGATATTGTTTTGATATTCTTTCTTGAAGCACTTACTCTGGATAAGATGTAATATGTATTTATATTTGTATCATTTTCGTCATTTTTAGCATTCTGAAGTAAAGTTTCACGCAAGCGACATCTGATTTTCTCGTTTGAATTTGCATGTCGCGCGGCAATAAACCACGAGAATTACACAAGAACCTCTGGAGGAAGAAATACAGTGATACAAACACCATAAAGAAAACTCCAAGAAAACGATACCGAAACGAATAGTTAAAGGCAGTATTTGAAGATTGCTGCTTATGTGAGCTATGAAGAAGCTCACATAAGACTGAAAATCAAACAGCAAATATTGATCTTGCTAAGTCAGAAACGATTAGCAAACGAAGAACGAACGAAACGAAACATCACTTGCATCTTCATTGTGTTTCTTTTATTTGATGGTTTCTATTGGTTGTTGGTTGTTTATATGTACTTTTACTGTTGCACATCACTTTTTACTCCCACTTTTATCCTTCCCCTCCCTAATGCAGTTCGCTGTGCGCGGCGCCAAAATGGCTGACGCGCCGCACTGCACCATCCTGATCCTTCTATCCACCCTCCGCTTCTACCCGATCACCTCACGTAACATCGCGACGGGCACGTAATAGCCACTGGTACTGTGTGTCACATCGTGTACTATGTACGAGAGAGTGGATGTGCCGGCACGTCTAAAAAAATAAAAAAAAACTTCGACAGTGAAAACCGCATCGCGAAGACGCGAAACGAAAGGCGGTAAGCCGGTGTTTCCGTTGTTGCGGCGAAATGAGTTGCAGGAACTCCGGAATATCTGGTGAAATTCCGCTGTTCCCTGTCGCCCCAGGTCTCACCTGCCGCTTTGAGCAGACTGAAGCCCTGTTCGAGCGCCCAGACGGCGCGACGCAGCTGCAGGAACAGGTGGAAGATGGCTCTGTACCGCGCCAGACACTTCTCCGTCAGCACCAGACAGTGCGGCCAGCCGGCGCGGTACTCCATGTCCAGACATGTCAGCACCGACGGCGCTGTGGACACGGGGTGGTGACGGGTCAGCACGGGGTGGTGATGTGTCAGCACGGGGTGGTGATGGGTCAGCACGGGGTGGTGATGGGGCAGCACAGACCGCGCTGTGGACACGGGGTGGTGATGGATCAGCACGGGGAGGTGATGGGTCAGCACGGGGTGGTGATGGGTCGACACGGGGTGGTGATGGGGCAGCACAGACCGCGCTGTGGACACGGGGAGGTGATGGGTCAGCACGGGGTGGTGATGGGTCAGCACAGGGTGGTGATGGGGCAGCACAGACCGCGCTGTGGACACGGGTTGGTGACGGGTCAGCACGGGGTGGTGACGGGTCAGCACGGGGTGGTGACGGGTCAGCACGGGGTGGTGACGGGTCAGCACGGGGTGGTGACGGGTCAGCACGGGGTGGTGACGGGTCAGCACGGGGTGGTGACGGGTCAGCACGGGGTGGTGATGGGTCAGCACGGGGTGGTGATGGGTCAGCACGGGGTGGTGATGGGTCAGCACGGGGTGGTGATGGGGCAGCACAGACCGCGCTGTGGACACGGGGTGGTGATGGGTCAGCACGGGGTGGTGATGGGTCAGCACGGGATGGTGATGGGGCAGCACAGACCGCGCTGTGGACACGGGGTGGTGACGGGTCAGCACGGGGTGGTGATGGGTCAGCACGGGGTGGTGATGGGTCAGCACGGGGTGGTGACGGGTCAGCACAGACCGCGCTGTGGACACGGGGTGGTGACGGGTCAGCACAGACCGCGCTGTGGACACGGGGTGGTGACGGGTCAGCACGGGGTGGTGATGGATCAGCACGGGGTGGTGATGGGTCAGCACGGGGTGGTGACGGGTCAGCACAGACCGCGCTGTGGACACGGGGTGGTGACGGGTCAGCACAGACCGCGCTGTGGACACGGGGTAGTGACGGGTCAGCACAGACCGCGCTGTGGACACGGGGTGGTGACGGGTCAGCACAGACCGCGCTGTGGACACGGGGTGGTAATGGGTCAGCACAGACCGCGCTGTGGACACGGGGTGGTGATGGGTCAGCACGGGGTGGTAATGGGTCAGCACAGACCGCGCTGTGGACACGGGGTGGTGACGGGTCAGCACGGGGTGGTGATGGGTCAGCACAGACCGCGCTGTGGACACGGGGTGAAACAGTTACAGTCGATGTGAATACAACAGACATTACAATGTAAAGACCTACAGGGAAATGCACCGCGAACCAGCAGCCTGGTTCTTAGTTGATTGCCTTGATGCATGGAGCAAAGCCTGCCTCCGTTTCTATCCGCGGTATTGTGACATACGGCTGCTCTCCAGAGCACCGGGCACGACACAGCTGATTCCCAGGCTGTGTCCAGCACTTGTACACCCCTCGCACCCCTCTGTCAGCACAGCCCGGCCCACTCACATGATCTATCCAGCACGTGTACACCCCTCGCACCCCTCTGTCAGCACAGCCCGGCCCACTCACATGATCTATCCAGCACATGTACACCCCTCGCTCCCCTCTGTCAGCACAGCCCGGCCCACTCACATGATCTATCCAGCACGTGTACACCCCTCGCACCCCTCTGTCAGCACAGCCCGGCCCACTCACATGATCTATCCAGCACGTGTACACCCCTCGCACCCCTCTGTCAGCACAGCCCGGCCCACTCACATGATCTATCCAGCACATGTACACCCCTCGCTCCCCTCTATCAGCACAGCCCTGCCCACTCACATGATATATCCAGCACGTGTACACCCCTCGCACCCCTCTGTCAGCACAGCCCGGCCCACTCACATGATCTATCGAGCACGTCGGGCACGTTGGTGGCCACGAAGCTGAGCCGCTCCGTCAGAGGGTGGTCACCGCCGACGGAGGCGCTCAGCGCCCCGCTCAGCACGGAGTTCAACGTGGCCGGGCTGAGCAGCTGGTGCGGCGTCCGGACAGTGTTCACCTGTGTAGAGACGAGTATGGGACTGGGTTAACCTATACAGAGACAGTAAAGGGGCGTGGTAACCTGAACACAGCAGAGGCACGTTCACCTGCACACATATACAGCATGTAGTGGTATAGAGCATGCAGTGCGAGGAAAGGAACTTATTGATGGCGGGAGAGCTAAGGATTTATGGAAAATAAGATACAAAAGGATGCTCAAAGCAACAACAAGTCGCTTAAAACGAGAGCCCTTCCCATCCAAAGCAACTCAAGCGGATTACACAATTATGCAGGCATGTTGGGATAAAGTGCATTTAGTAATGCACTTTCGACGTTCCTTGCTCAGCATTATGCAATAGTGTTGGCGCTCCGTTTTTGGGGAGCGCTCTGACGGTGTTGGGGGATGGAGGAGCCCCTCCCCTCCCCTCCCCGGCGGCCGGCCCCGCCGCCGCGCCAGCCGCGCTCGGGCTCTGGGACGCTGGCTCGGGGTAGAGTGGGGGAGGCGCCCAGCTGATCGCGCCGCCGCCCTGTCCTCCCTGCTCTCCCCCTCTGGCTACTGCCGGGCGGTGATGGACAATTTTCGCTGCTAGCAAGTACTGGTCGCCGCGCGGTCTTGGTACTTGTCGATATTTGTCAATGTTTTCGGTTACTTTTGTTATCGTTTAGTATTATTCGCGCTATGCGAATTTGATGTATTGTTCGAGAAATGTTTTCGTCGTGGTCAATGTGCGCTGGACTTTGTTGGCAGGATTGTTTATTTCCGCGCTTGCAATTCGAGTACCAGAGAAAGAGAGAAAGAGATGAGCGAGCGATCCGTTCAAGCTGCCATTGCTTGTTGAACCGGTCACATGGACGATTGCCGCGTTGCGGCGCTAGTTTGTTTGCTTTGATAATTGAATAACTAAGCATCTTGCCTGCTTTGGAGCGAGAAAGTCGAAACCATTATTACACAATACATACAAAGAACGTGAATGCGTTTCAACCATCGTTCGAGGAGCAGGCGAGAACAGCAGCCTCGGGGCTTCGGGGGATAGTCTTACAAAATACAGCAACGAGTCTTTGACAATACCCCCGAGGCTGCTGTTGAGCTGGCTGCGGACACTGGGTCAGTTATTATCTATCCCCCGAAGCTGCTGTTGAGCTGGCTGCGGACACTGGGTCAGTTATTCTCTATCCCCCGAGGCTGCTGTTGAGCTGGCTGCGGACACTGGGTCAGTTATTATCTATCCCCCGAAGCTGCTGTTGAGCTGGCTGCGGACACTGGGTCAGTTATTCTCTATCCCCCGAGGCTGCTGTTGAGCTGGCTGCGGACACTGGGTCAGTTATGCTCTATCCCCCGAGGCTGCTGTTGAGCTGGCTGCGGACACTGGGTCAGTTATTCTCTATCCCCCGAGGCTGCTGTTGAGCTGGCTGCGGACACTGGGTCAGTTATTATCTATCCCCCGAAGCTGGTGTTGAGCTGGCTGCGGACACTGGGTCAGTTATTCTCTATCCCCCGAGGCTGCTGTTGAGCTGGCTGCGGACACTGGGTCAGTTATTCTCTATCCCCCGAGGCTGCTGTTGAGCTGGCTGCGGACACTGGGTCAGTTATTCTCTATCCCCCGAAGCTGCTGTTGAGCTGGCTGCGGACACTGGGTCAGTTATTCTCTATCCCCCGAGGCTGCCGTTGAGCTGGCTGCGGACACTGGGTCAGTTATTCTCTATCCCCCGAGGCTGCTGTTGAGCTGGCTGCGGACACTGGGTCAGTTATTCTCTATCCCCCGAGGCTGCTGTTGAGCTGGCTGCGGACACTGGGTCAGTTATTCTCTATCCCCCGAGGCTGCTGTTGAGCTGGCTGCGGACACTGGGTCAGTTATTCTCTATCCCCCGAAGCTGCTGTTGAGCTGGCTGCGGACACTGGGTCAGTTATTCTCTATCCCCCGAGGCTGCCGTTGAGCTGGCTGCGGACACTGGGTCAGTTATTCTCTATCCCCCGAGGCTGCTGTTGAGCTGGCTGCGGACACTGGGTCAGTTATTCTCTATCCTCCGAGGCTGCCGTTGAGCTGGCTGCGGACACTGGGTCAGTTATTTTCTATCCCCCGAGGCTGCTGTTGAGCTGGCTGCGGACACTGGGTCAGTTATTCTCTATCCCCCGAGGCTGCTGTTGAGCTGGCTGCGGACACTGGGTCAGTTATTCTCTATCCCCCGAAGCTGCTGTTTGTGTGTGATTGGGGTTTTTGGGGGGCGCTTCAGCGCGTTGAGGCTATCAAGCGCCCATCCAGTCTATGCTACTTCAGCGCAGTCAGACGTGGGGGTTGTACACAATGTTAAAACGGATCTTCTGTAGGTAAGAGAGAACTTGTTTGATGCTGACTTCTGCACTGTCCCCTAGCACGTCGTCGAGCGATGCATTCGGGAAAAAACGTGATTTTATAAGTCTCAACTGTTGGCAGATATCGTTGGGAGATAACACGTGTTTCACGCTCAGTGGAGCGTTGCAGTAGCCGCATACCGGCGGCTCCGAGCTGGTCAGGTGGTAACTGTGAGTAGCGTAACAGAGGCCGATGCGGAGTCTAGCTAGCGCCACTTCCTCCATTCTGCTTCGCCTGCTGCTCGACTCCCACCTTCCGATATTCGGGCGTAGGCGTCTAAGAGCGCAGTCTGTCTCGTTATGCCATTTATCTTGCCATTCAGCGAGTACGATGTGGTTTATAGCTGGCTTCATATCGTCGGCCTCCATCTTCAGCGAACGAATACGCGAGGAGCGCGAGGCAGCTTTGGCAGCTTCGTCGGCTCTCTCGTTGCCCTCAACGCCCACGTGACTAGGCACCCATAACAATTTCACTTCTCCACCATCCGAGTGGATGCTGGTCAGCAGTTCTAAAATCTGTGTGACTAGCGATGAGGAGATCAGCTGGTTACGGAGTGCCATCACTGAGCTGGCTGAGTCAGTAACTATAAGACAAAAGTTGTGACTATGACGGCGAATGTGCTTTAAAACCTGGTAGATAGCGTACAGTTCAGAGGTAAATACTGATGCTGCGTCTGGCAGCTTAAAACGTCTACTGGTCGTCCCGCTGACGAAAGCGCAGCCCACGCCCTCAGCGCCCTTCGATCCGTCAGTAAAATATCTCCGGAACCCACCATATGAGTCAAGCTTTTCCAGCGCACACTGCTTCAGTTCGTTCGGCATAGTGGTCGACTTTGGGTGTTGCAAGAGGCTAAGGTCACAGCAAAGCCCTGTTAGGCGCCATGGCTCTACACGACAGGTGCGTCGTGTGGCCAAGCTATCGAGGTCAATGCCAGTGTTCTGCATCCAGCTGTGTGCGCGAGAACACAGGGCTCGGGAGGAGCTCTGACGAGTTGCTGAGAACAGATGGACCAGTGAATGGTCGAAGATCCAGTCATACGTGGGGTGGTCTGGGTCCTGCTTGATTTTACATACGTAAATGAGGGCGAGGCGCTTCCGTCTCAGATCTAGTGGAGTTTCCTCTGCATCCACAAGAAG
>JAXIVJ010001793.1:42500-112500 GCA_036785665.1 Chirona hameri
ACAGACACAGACAGACACAGACAGACACAGACAGACACAGACAGACACAGACAGACACAGACAGACACAGACAGACACAGACAGACACAGACAGACACAGACAGACACAGACAGACACAGACAGACAGACAGACAGACAGACAGACAGACAGACAGACAGACAGACAGACAGACAGACAGACAGACAGACAGACAGACAGACAGACAGACATACAGACAGACAGACAGACAGACAGACAGACAGACAGATAGACAGACAGACAGACAGACAGACAGACAGACAGACAGACAGACAGACAGACAGACAGACAGACAGACAGACAGACAGACAGACAGACAGACAGACAGACATAGCTAGCTAGATAGATAGATAGATCGATAGATAGATGAATCATGCAGCGCTCAGGACGTACTCCCTTTTGGCGGATTTGAGAAAGGAGATCATGAACAATTTAATACAATTTAACTTTTATGTTGGCATGCATTGAGGCCTGGCAATTTTTCTGGAGGACTACAATGACTGTGTTACTACCACGTGTGCTCCCTTACCGTTTCATATTTCAAACCTGTTTTAGCCTTACCAGAGCGCGATCGCTCGGGCATCGCCCAAAAAGGCGTTTTACTAGTATAGAAGTGAAGTTTTCGAGAGATAAAAAATCCCCATCGTTTTCAGCAGCACTTACTTCATATTTTCCACTACAACCGGCGTATATTTGACAACTTCCAGAAAGTTGAAACATTCCTTTTAAGAAACCATGGAGTTGACTTGAAACTTTACGTTATAATGTTAATGTACCCCAATAGTTTCCTTATGACTAGCTCCATTAGCACAATTAACAAACGTGATTCATATGCAGCTCATGCATTCTGTAAAATAAACTGCACATCATGCTGTCAGTGTGCTGAACAAATCTGGTTGAGAAAACTCATAAAGCCTGATACCTCACAGGAACTGCGCAGTATATATCACCCCCCCCCCCTGTACCTTCTGTAGCCTTTCTCATAAAGAATTTTCACAATCTTACTACTGTAGTAGAATTGTAGTTTCAAGTTTACTACTTACTACTGTCGCGTGTTTCATAAAGCGTAGTACTTTGTATTGTTGTAGGCTAGTAAAAATGGCATGATAGTAATCTGCTGCGTGAAAGACAAAACAAGGACTTTATAAATTGCTGTGATATATTGGTAAAAATGAAACGAAATACGAAAAAGCATTCTAATATTTTTAAAAGGAAATATATCATTGCATGAAAACGAAAACAACAAACCTAAAGAACAAACGAAACAATTTAAAATAGCCAAACTTAAAAGGTAGTAGTCAAGAACATTACAAAAGGATATGACCTTGGATTGCTGCACAAATTAAATAAACAGTGTGATGCACCGCGAATTGAGTTTGCTTTGGTTTCTTGTCGCTTTTTACTTCATTCACTTTCTGTTATATTAAATTGCTAAGTACTACTATCTACTATGAAACATAATACGCTGAAGCGGACAAAGAAGACAGCGCTGTTTAAAGAAATCCGAGAGAGGAAGGAGGTGAGCATATTCTAAGATTCATCTTACACATGATTGTGAATTATTTACGTCATGTTGATCCGTTCTCTAAATATTCGTCTGTTTCTTCTCCTCTCTCTTCTCTCATCTTCCATACCGTTCACGAGTGGTAGGTATAGGGCGAGATAAAGACTGGCTGGTCCATAAGTTTTTACTACGGAAAGGAGCATGTGTTTATTTGGTAGTAGAGTTGTAAATATTTCTTTACAATTCTACTACCGTCGGAAAATCAGCTGACCATTATGAAACAGAACGCGTCAAATTTCTTACTAACTAGTAGTAGCATAGTAGAGTTGTAAAGTTGTAAAGTCTCGAGTATAGTAAGTAGTAGTTTTTGCTTTATGAAACACAATTTTACAACTTTACTACACAATCTTACAACTATACTACAAAATTGTACTACCAAACCTTTATGAGAAAGGCCACTGGTGGGCATTTATTTCCCTTTGCTTTAGTTCGCCGCCAGCTGGGAACGAATATGGTGGAGATCAAACACTGGACGCCATTCGCAATGAGACGGCAACTCCTCAGAGAGGCTTATTTTTCCCAGCTTCATATTTCCAAACAAGAACCTATTCACGCACTTCTCGGACCCCGCATTCAGAACGTCAAACGCACGACGCACGCAGCCGATGAAAGCAGCCGTATTCCAACGACGACAAAAAGCAATCAGACTCCGCCTGCCTCGATACACAGTACTTTCAATCTGCCAGGCGCCGCAGGGCGGGCGGGCTGGCGGCGGGCTTTCAGGGGGTCAGCGCGGGCCGGCCGCCAGCAGTACATTATGTGGGCCGCCGCCAATGAAGACGAATGCAGCCCGGCGCTGACCGAGTGGGCGGTCCCGCAGCGTCAGACTCTGCCTCGGCCCACACCCCCGTCAGAGGACCGCGGCGAACCGACCACCACCACGGCCAGCTGAGGCCTGAGCGCCGCCACAGACCATCACTCATCGGCCGGGATGACGCCCAGTAGTCTGTGCCTCGCAGTGCAGGCACCAAAGAAACACGTGGAAATGATACAACATGCACAGCAGTTAATGTTCTGCCTCTGACGTTCGTAAGCAGGTTTTCCATTTGGCAAATTGGAATACAGATATTTTAAGGTAGCAGCTTAATAGGAGAATGCTATTAAGTTGAAGGCAAACTATAAGACGAATGAAATGCAAAGTTCAAACAGAGTAAAAATGACATTTCATTACAAAATTGATGGTGCCGTTTGTTTGCCAACCTGATAGCCAACTAACTTCTCTTTGAAGAAAAAAGGCGATCTATGAAGCGAGATATATGGCACACGAAAAGCAAAAATAGAACGGGTTGCTTAAAAAAGCATCAGAAACCTGCTTTTATGACTCAATCTTCTTAAAAATATGCATGGAATTAATAAAAGGATAAATTGAAAGCACTAATTCATAAATAATAATTTGAATTAAAACAAAAACGAGGTAGGTCACTTCCAGTGGCGTCATCGTTACTAAAAAAATGTAGTTCCGTTACTCGTTACTCCGTTACTTTGCGACAAATGTAACGGAAGTTTCTTTAGTCCGTTACTCCGCTACTTTAGTTTAACCCTCGCCAGTGCAGGGGGTGGATGTCACGGTTACAAGACACATTGGCGAATGTCTTTTTGCCGAATGTCATTTTGGCGAATGCATATTGTCGAAGGACACTTTGACGAAATGTCTTTTTGACGACATGTGAATATGCCGAAAGAAAAATGGCGAATGCCCTTTTGTCGAAATGTCTTTTTGCCGACATGTGAAAAGGTCGAAATGTGATTTTGCCGACATGTGAAAAAGTCGAAATGTGATTTTGCCGACATGTGAAAAAGTCGAAATGTGATTTTGCCGACACGTGAAAAAGTCGAAATGTCTTTTTGCCGAATGTCATTTTGCCGACATGTGAAAAGATCGAAATGTCTTTTTGCCGAAATGTGATTTTGCCGACATGTGAAGAAGCCGAAATGCCATTTTGCCAAATGTTACTTTGTCGACGTGTGAAAAGGTCGAAATACTTTTTGCCGAAATGACATTTTGTCGACATGTGAAAAAGTCGAAATGCCTTTTTGCCGAATGTCATTTTTATCGACATGTGAAATGTTCAAGAGAAAAATATGCCGAATGCCGAATGCCTTTGGTGCCAGGCGCAGAAATTGTCGTCATGTGTCAATATTGTTTGTGCACCCCAATCATCATAAGCATCAACAGCGATCCTCCACCGGCAACCAAAGCGGAACCGGCTATCGCTGTTCATAGTAGTTGCCCGTGGAGTGCACGCACCCACGCGATCTTAGTCGTACTATACTTCATTTTCTGGCTCAAACCGGAAAGCCGGAAGCTGGCCATGGTGCTACTTACGTGCAGCATGTGTTGTTTACTATGGAAAATCTTGAAAACTCTGTTGAAAAGCTCTGGAAATCTGTTGAAAAGCTCTGGGAAATCTGTTGAAAATCTGGGAATCACCGCATGACACAGCGACACTGTTTTTGCCCAGCAAAGCAGCCGGCGTGTCGCTGAGGTAGCCAGGCCCTGGCTGGTCTAGTTTGGTACCATATAGCCCCAGTTAGGCCTAGCTGGAGCTCTTAGCTCTAAAGGGATACCCATATATTATAGAGGTTTCGAACTTGAAATTCAAAGACCTTTCCGGTAGCCCGGTAATTATTTGGTTCGTCGGCTATTCCCCGCTGAGCGGGAACCGTATGCTGGGGAGCTCCTGGAGGTGGAAGACAGGGGCACAGCGAGGGGGAGGGGCCAATCGCCCCTCCCCCATTCAGATACAGAGGATTTAGATGACCAAGTAATTTGTTGTCAGCTAATTGACCTTCAAAAAGCTGCAGTGACTATGAAATCTGCCGAGAACTTTTGCCACCTCTAATGCAAACCCTGGTGGATGGTGCAAAACCGCAGGAGCAAGGGAGGGCAGGGCCCGGCAAAAAAGGCATTTCGACCTTTTCACATGTCGACAAAATGACATTCGGCAAAAAGGCGTTTCGACCATTTCACACGTCGACAAAATAACATTCGGCAAAATGACATTTCGGCTTTTCACATGTCGACAAAATGACATTTCGGCCAAAAGGCATTTCGACCTTTTCACACGTCGACAAAGTAACATTCGGCAAAATGGCATTTCGCCTTTTTCACGTCAGCAAAATGACATTTCGGAAAAAAAACATTTCGACCTTTTCACATGTAGACAAAATGTCATTCGGCAAAAAGCATTTCGATTTTTTAACATTTCGACAAAATGGCATGTCGGCAAAAAGACATTTCGACATTTTGACACGTCGGCGAAAAGGCATTTCGACAAAAAGACATTCGCCATTTTACTTTCGGCATATTCACATTTCGACAAAAAGACATGTCGTCAAAGTGTCCCTCGACAATATGCATTCACCAAAATGACATTCGGCAAAATAACATTCGCCAATGTGTCCGGACACCGGATGTCACCCCACCCCACTCGGTTTTGCGGGATTAACTCTCGTATTTATCAACCGATTGCGATGAAACGTGCTGGACCCTACTTTTTAACAATTTGACACGTACTCTGAAAATGTAAAACCTCCACTGCCCATGACCCGTGACCTATGACCTGTTTCTCAAGGTCATGGCAGACGCATTTGACACGTACTCGTCAAAACTCGTAGACGTGTCCCGTAGTATCGATGCTTGTAACTTGTGCACTTTCCGAGTGTTTGTTGTTCAGGAACATATGGACAGGTGTTAACAGGTGACATTTATGGTTTCCACTGAGATCATGACCTCCGATGACCAGCGATGACTTTTTGGGCCTCTGACAGTTTCTACTTTCTAGGGCATTTTGTGACGCCGATTTCAAATTTGGCATCCATTTTACATAACAATATGTTCCACCGGGGTCATGTTCTTACACAGGTCAACCGAGGTCACTGACCTCAGATGAACTAAGATGATGTTTTGACCTCCCGTGAATTTTAAGAACATTTCACGGCTAAGTATGCTTTGCAGATATCTACCAACTGTACATTAATACCAGACAGCCGTCTGTGCTGGACAAGAATGAATGCGGATATCTAATAGTGATATTAGATATAGGTAAAAGGCCAACTGCCCACCAGAGTAACGGAGGAACATACTTATTATAAAGCAACGGAAGTTACTTGGTCCGTTACCTGTTTTGAAAAGTAACGAGATCGTTACTCCGTTGCTGAAAAAAGTAGTTCCGTTAGTAACGGAGTAGCGGAGTAACGGAAGTTGCCCACCACTGGCCCCTTCCAAGGATAACACACTTCTTTTGAAACTGATCACTATTCAACTGCTTACAATACACATAAAATATTCCAAATAGGGATAGACAAAAATCTTAAATAACTCCTTGAGTTTGAGGCAGAGATAAGATTGCGTTTGGCATGAGTCCCACGAACTAAATGTGATGAAAAGACCCCGGCCGCCGGCGAGCGCCAATTCTGCGCAATGATCCGCTACACAAAGAAGAAACACATTCGGACATCGGCGCCCAGCTATTTTATCGTGTGCGATAGCTCACCCGTACAGCTAAAACAAATACATGCCGACTAGAATGGTTCCAATGCCCAGCCAGCGGTAGTAACATCCGCACTGCTGTTCAGTGCTAGTCATTTGCAGCAATGGCCGACGACCGATGCCCACAGCAATGCTTCAGTTCAGAGACTGACAATAGTCAAACAACCCTTTCCGATCATTCGAGCCCACCAGACCTAAAGTAACTGAAGTCGGTGCATTGATGAATGGGGTAGACATTGCAGCGTGTTCTGTTTGGCGAAGCGCTCTTGGCACATTCAGATACCGGAGAAAGCGCTTCGAGTCACAGACCTTGTACTGCAGAAGAGCTCATCATTTGCTGGGCGCTGCGCTGTGATGATGTCCATCATAGTCTGGCATGTTTCATTTCCGGCCGGCCAAAAGGTCGCATTGAACAAGACTCGACCCCACTGACTGAATAGCAATGTTCCAAGTTGGCATCGGAACGAAACTCTCACAGCATCTGATCGAGTAGTTTTGACGAATTATCTCGATCAGACCGGAATGGCAATGTAGCGTGCTACATCTTGTTAAAGGGAATGTTTCACCTTTGCATTGGTTTTGAACTGAGATAGCCATTATCTTTGGCCGTTATTGAAATGTCGAAAATACTAAGGTCATTTTCCCCCAATTTTTTTTAGCCGTTTTTAAGCAATTTAATTTATAGTTTGCAAAATGGGGCCAAGGCTAGTGCCGCTGCTGATTGGCTAACAGCCACTTTGTCAGCCAATCAGCAGCGGTCTATAGCTCAATAATGACGTCATCATCCCAAATTTAACAAACTTAAATTGCATAAAGTAAAGTATAAAGTATACTTTCCGAGATAAACAAATATCACCATCGTTTTCAGCAAGACTTACTTAATATTTTCGACTACAACCAGCGTATATTTGACAACTTTCAGAAAGGTGAAACATTCCCTTTAACCCTATTAGTGGCAGGGGGGCGGGGGGGGGGGGGGGCAGATACTGCTCACCCCTCAGGTTTTTCGCAGATATCTCCCGAACGGCTAGGAGCAGACCCATGCAATTTTAAGACTTTTCCTATAATTGAATTCCGTATATGGAGTCAAAATTTTGAATTCCTAACCTGAACAGAGGCGGTTCCAGGACCCAGTTTTGGGAGGATGTTTCTGCGACATTTAGCGATAATACGGAGATGCGACCTTCACGGCTTCTTCCTAACTGCCTGAAGTATAAAGGAGTTACATAGGTTTACGGTGATTGAAACAAGTGCAAATTAGTTGATTTTAGTGAACTATAATAAATATTGCACGGCAGAGGCGGTTTCAGGGACTTAAAAAGGGGAGGTTTACAGGAAGTTATTTTCATATATTTTGCCTCCCTTTTTCGCTAATCTGGCACCGCCTATGGATGAAAATATGTTTTATAACTGTTGCGTCCGATGTCACAATAGCGCACCATTTCATTTATCGAAAAAGAAGTAGAAAAGGACGGTTTTATAAGGCATTTATTTTACCCCCAAATTTAGTGACCTGAAAACGCCTATGATTTTTGAATTTTCAAAAGTCACCATCATATATCAATCCCCAATTCAATATCTATCGATACCCATTAGTTGCGTTGAAATCGGTTGATAAACATGACAGTTGTGTTGAATCACAAATACCTCTAATATTTGTCATTTTTGCCCCCCTGTTGCCCCCCTATAAAAAAAAATCGGATTTGTTTATGTAGATCGTGTTGAGGGGAATCAGACGCTGTTTGATTTGTGAAAATCGGACGGGTAGGTCTCGAGATCTCCGGGAGGGCGGAATCCGCCCCCCCTGTCACGAATAGGGGTAGCCAGGAGCCTGCCACTAATAGGGTTAACCCTCGCCCTACGGGGGTGGGGGGCCTGACAGGCCCCCCTGAGGTTTTTCTTGAATAACTTTTTACACATGCAGCGCATCTTGCTGAAATTTTTGGTAGCTGAGTTTACAACAATTATACGCGAGCTGTAAAAATTATTTGAAATTGGTTAAGTAGTTTGGGAGATAATCGTGTTTTGATGACGTCATGTTGTTGGAAAAACGACAAATATTTTAAAAATGGTAGAAAACAGAGTTTTAAAGGAAATTGCAAACGCAATTCACCAAAGATACAAAATGGCATTCTCTTTAACATGACAATCTCGGATTTGCAAAATTTTGGGTTTTTGACCCCCCAATTTTTTTTTGTGGAAAAATCCCCACAAAATCAAAATTTTCGAAGATGTTACAAAAAAACGGAATATATGTGAGAGAACTGGGTATGGAAAATATCCATACCAAATTTCAAAGCAATATCTTCATTTTTGACTGAGTGATGGAAGCCTAAGTTTAATAAACTGACGTCATTTTTTTTAAATAACTATTTTTTACTTTTTTGACAAGATACGAACAAATAATTACCTTTTCTGTATTTCTGAGCCGAAACTGGTCTAGGAACATGCCTTTTTATTTAAATTTATAAATTTCTAATTTTGAGGTTTTCTTAAGAGCAAAATCGATGCTCTGGACGTGGTAAATCCGAGGTCATTCACTTGACCTGGAAGGTCACCCGTTGACCTGAAACCTAAAAATCGCATACTGTTATATTCCTGTCATGACAGGCAACATGCTGGTTCTTACCGCATTGCTCCAAGTTGCTTGGTTTGGAAGTTAACAAGGGGGGCTGTCAGGTCCCCCGTAGGGCGAAGGTGAAAAAAGCTCCCGTAGGGCGAGGGTTAAAGGGAGATAATCACATTTGTATTTTGTTAGTAACAACTTATTTGGCTACCGTTATGGTATTAAAATGTTGTGATATCAATTTAAGAATTAAATACAATTATTCCCTAATTCAAAGTTGGAAGTTTGGGAAAATTAATGATCGATATTTTCCCTCCACTATTGGAAAGCGCAACATACTTACTTATCTTCTTATAGTACGGGACTATAAGGAGGACTAGATGCCTGCCTTGCCCGCTCTTTACATCTCTTGATTGTTTTTATACCTTAGTGGATAATTCAAAAGGGTATGCTTTCCTTGACCATATTTGGCTTCAGTGTTTTGTCGCTTATCCTGGCGCATCGTACATGATGTCCGCCCAGTAGTGGTCCAGGCGGTTCTTGAAGAGGTTCGTCGTGGCTGATGAAACGACGTGTTCCGGAAGTGCGTTCCAGTCGCTCACTGCTCTGATAGACCAGAAGTTCCGTCTCACTCTGGTCTGCGCTTGCGGTTTGGCAACCTTCAGGGAGTGTCCTCGTGTGATTGCCGACGGCGGGTCCTGGAAGAACTTCTGCTTATCGAGTTCGATGCGGCCGTTCATCAGCTGGTGGATCAGAATGAGGTCGCCGCGCCGTCTTCTGTACTGCAGAGACGGCAGGCGCAGGGCTCTCAGCCGGTCCTCGTACGGAAGCAGTCTGATTGGTCGAACCAGCTTGGTCGCCCTCCGTTGTACTCGTTCCACCAGTCGTACGTCTTCAGCGTTGAACGGGCCCCAGACTGCGTTCCCATATTCGAGCAGCGGTCGGACCAGGGTCTTAAAGAGCAGCGGGAGCGTCTGCTGGTCGATGTGCTCAAACGAGCGCCGGATTGTGCCGAGGACTCGGTTTGCCTTTGCGATCGCCGCCGCCGCCTGCTTACGGAACTTCAGCGAGGTGTCCACGACGACTCCCAAGTCCTTCTCGTCCTCCACTTGCTCCAACTGGCCTCCAAACATGGAGTAGGTTTGGCGAACGTTCCTCGGCCCGAGATGCATCGTCTTGCACTTGGTCATGTTAAATGGCATCTGCCACACTCCAGACCATTTGCCGACTGCGTCGAGGTCCTGCTGAAGCTGGTCATGCCCACTCCGTTCCTGGACGCTTCCGTAGATTTTGGTGTCGTCCGCAAAAAGCTTGATGCCGCTGTTGACGTGTCCGGGGAGGTCGTTGATGAAGAGCAGGAAGAGTGTTGGGCCCAGTACTGATCCCTGTGGTATGCCACTCAGCACTGGCGCCCAGCTGGACCTGCTGTCTCTGATCGCCACTCTCTGTCTCCGACCCGTGAGGAACGCCTCGATCCAGCGCAACAACTTCCCCCCAATCCCCATGTCCTTCAGCTTCCTTAGCAGACGGCGATGGGGTACCGAATCGAACGCTTTCTGGTAGTCGAGGTAGGCTACATCAACTGAACGGCCCTCTTCGATCTCTTTGGTCCAATCATCGAGTGTCGCGAGCAGCTGTGAGATGCAGGATCTCTTGGGGCGGAAGCCGTACTGGTGGTCGTTCAGCTGTCCACTCTCGGTCACGTGTGCCATGATCTGGTCCCTGATGAGTGTCTCACAGACTTTAGACAGTACTGATGTTAGGCTCACCGGTCGATAGTTGGACGGCTCTTCTTTTGCCCCCTTCTTGAAGATAGGCACAACTTCTCCCTCTTTCCAGTCTTCTGGTACTTTGCTTTCATCAAGGGACTTCCTGATGATGTCGGAGAGTGGCCGACTCAGAGGTGAAGCAAGTTCACGCAGCACCTTCGGGGGAATTCCGTCCGGTCCAGGAGAGGATGCCGGGCGCAGATTACGCAGCTTGCTCTCTACCTGCAGCGGCGTCACGTCCACATTCTCCAGAAGCGCACCCTCCCACCGTGTTTGGAGACCCGGAATGTTGATGATATTTTCTCTGGTGAAGACGCTTGAGAAAAATTTCCCTAACACTTCTGCCTTATCGAGATCGGTCACTGCCATCTCGTCTGAGCCATCTTGGAACTTGAGGTCGTTTATGCCTGATCTTGTTTTCGTCCTTGTGTTTGCGTATTGCCAGAAGGCCTTGGGGTTCTGTTTGATGTTTACCGCCAGATTCTGTTCAAATTCCTTTCTCAACTTCCTCGTGAGGCTGCGGAGTTCGTTCTTCACTTTGGCATACGCCCGGTGGTCAGGGGCGCCTTGGGTTCGGGTGTACTTCTTCCACAGTTTCTGCTTCTTCTTCTTCAGGGTCATGGCCTCTACGTTCACATAGATGTTCCTGCGCTTCCTTCCCACCGTGTATTTGGGCATACACTGCGTCATGGTTGCCGCGAGGTGTTGACGGAAGAAATTATAGTGTGCATCCACTGTGGCGTCTTGAACCTGCTCCCAGTCTACTTCTTGCAGCAGGTCCGCCATTCTCCTATAGTTTCCTTTGTTCAGTGCAAACTTTTTGGTCTTACTCATGGTTTGAGTGGCGTAACACGTGATGTTGAATTGCAGTACCACGTGGTCACTGTTTCCGATCCCCGGCAGACTCTGCAGTTCCTGTACCATGTTTTCCTCATTGGTAAGGATCAGATCCAGGATATGTGGATTGTAGCCGTGTCAGAACCTCGTAGGGGATCTCACGTGTTGGAACAGAAAACTGTCCATGATTGCCTGGAGGAATGTGTGGGCGGGATGCGATGGGGGTGCCGTGCAGATACTATTATCCCAGTCGATTTCCCCGTAGTTGAAGTCTCCAACTATCAGCAGGTGGGATGGGCGCGCGTCCGATATTTCATCCAGTAGTCTGCACAGCTGCATGCTCTCCTCCGGTGTTGACGCTGGGCTCCGGTAGATGCACCCAAGCAGCAGTGAATCACCTCCTTCCAGTCTGATACGCACCCATATCTGCTCAGCGAAGACGACCTCGGTTGCGTGCTCCATCGCCGACAGTTTGCTTGAGACGTAGACCGCGATTCCGCGTTTTCCGCTAGCTCCGAGTCTCTCTCGTCCCAGGTTGAAGTTCGTATAGACCGTGAAGTTTGGGATCGCGATTAGTGCGGGGTCAATGGGGAAAATCTGGGCTTTTGGGATAACTTCGGTTATACATATCAGGTCAGGTTCATCGTCTGCTATCATCATGCACAGTTCGTCGCGCTTATTTAGAAATTGATCGGCGTTGGTGTACATAACCTTCAGCTTGCCTTCTTTCCTCGTTGTCTGCTGCAGTCAGGCCCGCTGAGCCCTAGGGGGACCTGGTGATGGTGGTGTTGCTTCCCTTATGGTTGGCTCGTCAGTAGCTTGCCTGGTGTCTGCATCCGTATCCTGGGCTTGGGCAGTGGTTTCCCTCTCCGCCTGGTGTGCACCTGCGCTGGCCTGTTGCTCTCTGCTTGCCCCTGCTCTCCGCCTGGTGGAGCCTGCGCCAGGTCCTTCAGACCCATCCTCTTCCTGTTGCCGGGTTCGCCTTCCCTGCTCGTCGTTTGGAGCCGGGCGCTCTGCTGCACCCATTGATGCAGGAGCCGCTGCTGCTGTTGGCCGCTGGTCTGCATTGCCCGTTGTCAAGGGCGCCCCGAGGACTTGTCTTTCCACCACTCTGCCTTGTCTGATCATGATATTAACCTCCCCCTGCCCCCGACGCCTCTTGAGCTCTTCACGCAACTTTTTCCCTGCTTCTCTCTCCCCCTGCGTTTGGTCCGGGTTGATGTAAACCATTGCAAACTCATTGGAGTTCCTTAGCAGTGGTGCTTGCCTGAGTATGTCCCATTTTATTTCTTCATCTGTCAGTGATACAATCAGTAGTCGAGTTTTCCCTGGGGTTGGTTTCCCAGCTCGGTAACATTTGGTGACTTGTACTTTCATCTTCATTTCCCTTTGGACCAGGTCTGTGAAAACATCTGGCGCTTTTGCATAAAGTTGTTCAACGTTGTTGAATGGGCACTTGTAAATAAATCGCCGACACTAAATAGGTCGCGTTAGTTTAACTTGGCACCGGCCTGCCGGTGCCAAGCTAAACTGCCGAAGTCAATGCACTTTTTTCAAATGATTGTTGATTGTTCATAAAAAATTGGCACATCTTCGCAAAAGATAGAGTGCAGGAAACATATTGCATACCTTCATGATAAATAACAAAGCGTAGGGAGGCTAATTTACTGAATTCGTTACCGAGTACTTGCTGAGTACCGACCGATATAAGCGTGGATCGCTTATCGGTAGGAGACTGGCAATATCTTTGGTAGGAATGTTTATATGCAAAATGTGATGAATTTACATTATATTTTGGCCTCGTCTATCGATTTCAGGTGCTAACTCCATTTTTGTGGAAAAAGGTGATTATCTCCCTTTAAGCTGAGTTATAATGCACAGTGCCTCTCTCCCCAACATACCGCCGAGCCGGCCGCAGCCAACACCCCCCCCCCCCCTCCCTCCCCGGGGCTCCGATGACACCTGTGACCTGACCCAAGTCGGCTGCAGCAGACGCCGATCTGGAGGAAGATCGGTGGGTCAGCCAGCAGTTCGGCGGCATCAGCCTCCTGGGCCAGCAATAACCCGCCGAGCCACAGTCGGGTAACGCTGGCGTGTCACGACACCCTGACCCTTCTCTGTGTTCACCTCCGTCACGAGCCGACACCCCCCCCCCCCCCTGAGTGCAGCGGATCTAGGTCAGGCAGACCGAGCGACAGCCGACCTTAGTCAGGTGTCACATAGTCCCGAAAAGGAGGGCTGGGGGTCGGGGGTAGGGGGTGGAGAGGTGACGGGCCGGCGTCTGCGATAGCTGACAGGTCCGGTCACCAGAGGTGACGGCCGTGTGACAGCCGGGTATAGATGCCCGGCGGTGGGGGAGGGGGAGGGGGAGGGGGAGGTGGGAGGTGTCGGGCGGCTGGCTAGACGGGACGGGATGAGACCCGGGCGGTGTCGTAACTCTTGTTGACAAGATGTAGCGCGCTACAGTAACAGTAAAGTTTAACTTGTGATATTACATTTCATGTCTACGATTCTGGGAAATGTTCACCTTCATTGACCGGACACTTAGAAGGAAATAATTACGAAAAAGAGCAGCTGATGTTCTGGTAGAAACAAACGATTTGGTCTCACAACCGTACATACGTAGCAAACTTGATTTCGAAGCTCCGCGACCGCAGCTGAGATCAAGCTTCTATTGGCCATTTTATGACGGGGACTGTCGCATGCCGTGAATGTTAAACCTAATCAGAGGTATAGCGACAGCCAGACCATACCTTACATAGGGGGCTCGTCGGGTCAATCACAGCGCGTTGAACAGGATCACAGACTGGACGTTTATCACGATAACTCACTGTGCGTTGAGCACGATAACTCACTGTGCGTTTATCACGATAACTCACTGTGCGTTTAGCAGAATAACTCACTGTGCGTTTATCCCGATAACTCACTGTGCGTTGAGCACGATAACTCACTGTGCGTTTATCACGATAACTCACTGTGCGTTTAGCAGAATAACTCACTGTCCGTTTATCCCGATAACTCACTGTGCGTTGAACAGGATAACTCACTGTGCGTTTATCACGATAACTCACTGTGCGTATATCACGATAACTCACTGTGCGTTTATCACGATAACTCACTGTGCGTTTATCACGATAACTCACTGTGCGTTGAGCAGGATAACTCACTGTGCGTTTATCACGATAACTCACTGTGCGTTGAGCAGGATAACTCACTGTGCGTTTATCACGATAACTCACTGTGCGTTGAGCAGGACGGCCACGGAATGCTGCAGTGACCCGGCCAGGGAGAACTGACTGCAGGCGCTCAACTCGGGCAGCTCGGCGTCCTCCGCGTCGCCCGGCTCCCCTGGCTGACCCGGCTGGCGGCCCGGGGAGGAGACAGCAGGAGACGGGGGCAGCATAGCCACTGTTGGGGTCAGAAGCCGGGTCAGACGTGGCCAGCAGGCGGACGACCAGCAGAGTGTTGAGAGGTCACGAACGGACAGATCGGGCCCGAAGTCAGTTCGGTGCAGACTGCAGATAGATGACTCAATTAACGCTAGACAACGAAATAGGAAATAAGGGTCATCAGTAACCTTTTATAGGTAACGTTCCATCAGTAATGTTTTAAGAAAACCAAAATATCGTGAGACAACTTGAGACTAAAATTATGTATTTTTCAGCAAACTTATGCGAGTTCTATCATTACTTCACGTACCAAACCAGCATCCAACAGGTTTATTTCGCAGCTCGTCAACGTAGACCAAGTCCTTATATTTTGATTCAGCTTTTCCAATCATGTTTCCTTTAAGTTATCGAAACAAAATTAGTTGTATGATCTGGTTGAGTTGAGTTGAGAGTTGAGACATTATGTAAAGTATTGATATTTAAGTACACGTGTACATGTGACATTATTGCTAGGCTTCATTGTCAGTGCAATTATTGATAAGCAACCACTGGTTCAGGTTACCTTCTAACTCAAATGTTTGTGTGATGTGCATAATTTGATAAGTTGGCAGGCGTTGCAAACTTCTATACTCTAGAGCTGAATACAAACAGATTAGCCTGAATAAAAACACATTCACCTCAACACCGGCAACACGTTTACGAAAGCCTGAACGACATCGTCACTGGGAAGTGACGCAGAAGTAACGCACAAAATAGGGCCATTTATCTCCTGAGTAACTTTTACCACCATCTGCTGAGCCTTAAGGAAGTGCCGACAGAAATCCTGCCCGTCCGAATGGAGACTCCAGTTTATGGTGAGGGGCCTCACTGAAGAGCTGTTCAAACACACTTCACGGATTTATATTGAATGTGGATGCCACAGCAATGGGTACGAGAAGACCTGAGCTGCAAAGTAAATACCAGCGAGTTCCACCAAAATATAGCATTCTGGAATCAGCTGAGTTTTTGCTATCAGCCCAATAACAAAAACAGTCCAGAGCAAATACCTAGCTACAGTACCAACCACCCTGAAATGAGCTCCTGAACTGTCCCTCGCCCCTCTCTCACACTCGCTACATAACAGTCTGACCCCTGCCACTCCTACATGCCCGCCCCTGGGCTGTGTCCTGCTATTCTCCTATACCAGTCCCTGAACAGTCCGCCCTCCTTGCCACTCTCACCTTTCCCTGATGCGACATCGTCTTCTCTACAGCATCTTCTTCACCTTCCCATCTCCCCAACTCTACCCTCCCACCATCCCTCTCCGCCTCTAACGCCCTCCCACCAGCCCTCTGCGCCTCTAACGCTCAACAACCATCCCTCTCCGCCTCTAACGCCCTCCCACCAGCCCTCTCCGCCTCTAACGCTCACCAACCAGCCCTCTCCGCCTCGAACGCCCTCCCACCATCCCTCTCCGCCTCTACCCTCCCACCAGCCCTCTCCGCCTCTACCCTCCCACCAGCCCTCTCCGCCTCTAACGCCCCCCCCCCCACCATCCCTCTCCGCCTCTAACGCCCTCCCACCAGCCCTCTCCGCCTCTACCCTCCCACCAGCCCTCTCCGCCTCTAACTCTCACCGACCATCCCTCTCCGTCTCTAACGCTCACCGACCAGCCCTCTCCGCCTCTAACGCCCTCCCACCATCCCTCTCCGCCTCTAACGCCCTCCCACCAGCCCTCTCCGCCTCTACCCTCCCACCAGCCCTCTCCGCCTCTAACTCTCACCGACCATCCCTCTCAGTCTCTAACGCTCACCGACCAGCCCTCTCCGCCTCTAACGCTCACCGGCCAGCCCTCTCCGCCTCTAACGCTCACCGACCAGCCCTCTGCGCCTCTAACGCTCACAGACCAGCCCTCTCCGCCTCTACACTCCCACCATCCCTCTCCGCCTCTAACGCTTACCGACCAGCCCTCTCCGCCTCTAACGCCCTCCCACCAGCCCTCTCCGCCTCTAACTCTCACCGACCATCCCTCTCTGCCTCTAACGCTCACCGACCAGCCCTCTCCGCCTCTAACTCTCACCGACCAGCCATCTGCGCCTCTAACACAGTGTATTCAAAACCTTCCACGGGGTGGGTGTTACGGTTTCACTTCAACAGGATGCGGCACAGGCTATGTAAAAAAAAACAGCAACAGCCAATACAAGTACAAGCCAATACGTCGAGGTAAAAGACAATACAAGTAAATAATGCAGGGGAAAACAGTAAGACACATACATACACAGTGAGCACTCACAGGTCGCAGATAGCAGATTTAAAAGTACTTAGGGTGGTGATCCCGCTGATATCAGGGGACAGGCCGTTCCAGGCAGCCGCGGCTCAGTAAGAGAATACGCTCTGCGTAGCGGACAGACGGCATTTTCGGAGCTGCAGGGATCCGCGGTCAGAGGCGCGAGTCTCGCGGGTCGACACAGCAGCGCGGGGGGGTAAAGAGCGCGCGGATGTTGGCAGGCACACCCTCTTCCTTCAGCGCCTTGAACACTTTAACAAGGTCATGGCGAGCCACCATGGCCTCAATCCTTATCCATCCTAGGGAATTTAAGGCCGGAGAGATGTGGAGATGTTTTTTGGTTCCAGTGATTACTCGGGCGGCGAAGTTGATTACTTTTTGAATTTTGTATAGTTGACCCTTGGCCGCTCCGCCCCACACGCAGAGACAGTAGTGGATGTGTGGGAAAACATACGTCTGTACGATAATTTTGAGGACTTCGCAGGAAAAGTAGTGCCGAAATCTGTAGAGTGAGACGAGGATTCCGTTGCATTTTGAGACCACACCGGAGACATGCGCGTCCCATGACAGACAGGGTTCTAGAACGACGCCCAGGATTTTTAATTTCTTTGAAGGTTTAATGGTCGTGTCATCAATTTCGAAGTGGAAGTCTGATGCTTTTTTCAGATTATGCTTGGAGCCAACAAGGAGAAAGTCAGTTTTCTTTTCATTGATTTTGAGAGAGTTTGCCCCGAACCATGCTTGAAGTTCGAGAAGAGTGAGTTCCAGTCTGTTTTTCAGGGCATCTAGCCCGGGTTTGTCAGAGGGCGCGCAGTCCAGGTGGACGGTGTCATCCGCGTATGAGATGAGGTGACCATGGGTTAAATGTCCAGACATGTCGTTTGTGAATAAGATGAAGAGGATTGGTCCAACGATGGAGCCCTGGGGCACGCCGCACGACATCGGCAAAGTCAGCTGCCCACCTCTCACTACCTGGGCACGGTCACTCAGGTAGCTGCGGAACCACGCAGTGTCGATGCCATACCATGCCATCTTACTCAGGAGAACGTCGTGGTCGACGCTGTCGAACGCCTTTGAAAGATCATACGTCGTTACCGACGATACAAGACCTCTGTCGATGTTTAGAGCAAGGCGCTCGACAGCACCGAGCACGGCATCCTCAGTGGAGTGTCCTTGTTTATACGCGTACTGGGATGGGCTAAGTAGGTTGGCCGAGTTCAAATATACTGTCAGCTGACTACATACAACCTTCTCCAATATCTTCGATAGCGCGCTAAGTAGCGATATTGGCCTATTGTTAGAGGGTATCTGAGGGTCACCGGTCTTGGGGATGGGCACGACACATGCGGTTTTCCACTGCCTCGGGAACACCTTCACCAACAGCGACAGGTTAACCAGGCGCAGCAGATGCGGACCCACAACTGCGAAGCACTCGCGGACCGCAAATAGCGGCACCTCGTCCAGCCCGACCGCGCGCGACGCACTCATCTGCTGGATGCAGCGGGATAGTTCAGGCAAAGTGGCCGGCCTGAGCTTGAAGCCAGCGGCGCACACGGTCGGCGGCCTGGGGTTCTCACGGCCAGCAGCGACAGCGTCCCTGAGGTCGGCCGCGATGCGAGGCCCTACGTCGGCAAAGTGCCGGTTTAACTTGTCAGCTGCCGCCACTGTCTCCTCCGGACTTCCCGCGGGAACGCCGGCCGGCGTCGCAGTCGCCGTGGCGAATTTCTTGAAGGTCGGCCAGAACCCGCGGCGGTCTCCCGAGGTCATGTCGCCACAGAGGAACTGGCGCCGGGCGGCGATGAGGCGACTCTTCACCTGGTTGCGGAGACGCACAAAGTCCACTCTCGCCTCCGGGGTGCGTAAGCAGAGCCAGGTGTCTCGCGCGTTGTCCCGCTCGGACAGGAGAGCTTGCAGAGCTGGATCGTCGGCGATCCAGGGGCAGTGCGGTCTGGCAATGCGTACACGCTTGGGCGGGCAGTGGCGGTCCATGACAGTGTTCCACACGCTCATGAAGTGGTTGACGCATTGGTCAACATCCGTTGCGCCATCTATGCCGTCCCAGTCGGACTGCAGCAGATCAAGACAGATGGCGTTCCAGTCTGCTCGCCTCCAGCTGCGGATGGTTCGCCACTGTACCGGCCTGCGCACTCTGCCGAGCTGCGCCGATACCATGATCGGCTGGTGGTCGCTGATGATGTTCGGGAGGATGGTGACCTCCGGCGCTGGCTCCGTCTGGTTTGTGATGATGTGGTCTAATGCTGATGGAGTCGGTTCGAGATGAGTGGGGCCGTCAATCAGCTGGATCATGTTCAGCTCCCTGATGACTTGTAAGTAGCGGCGCGTGTCCGGTGAGCTGGAGTCAAGCACGTTGAAGTTTAGGTCGCCGAGGGCGAAGACGGGTCTGTCGGCACCGGCCGCCTCTTTGAGCTGGTCCTCCAGGTGCTCCAGGCTGGCTGCCACCGGACTGTCGGGTGGTCGGTAAATTACTCCTACTGTAGTCGGCCGGCCGCCGCGCCAGGTGACCGACGCCCACAACGTCTCCAGTGGTCCTTCACCCGGCATGGAGAGCTGCTTCACCTGCATCTCCTCCCGGTGCAGGATCGCGACGCCGCCTCCTCGCCGTCCTTCTCGGTCCCGTCGCAGGATGCAGTAGCCGGGAAAGGACAGAAACTTGTCGAGGACCTGCGATTTCAGCCAGGTTTCCGATAAACATAGCAGGTCTAGTTGATGGTTGTCTAGCAAGATCATGATGTCGTCTAGTTTGCATGTCAGTGAGCGGGTGTTGAGGTGACCGATCCTGAGCAGGTTGCGCGCGGCCGCGGCCGTGGCTGCCCGCCGCACACCGGGCGCGCCGCCGTCCATCAGACGGCGGGTCCGGCGCTCCGTCAGCCGTGCGGGCCGGGCCAGGCAGCGCGCCACGTCAGGCCGGGCTTGGGCTTGGGCGTCTGACGGAGTAGCAGGCGTCAGCGGGTCGTCTCTAACGCTCACCGACCAGCCCTCTGCGCCTCTAACTCTCACCGACCAGCCCTCTGCGCCTCTAACGCTCACAGACCAGCCCTCTCCGCCTCTACACTCCCACCATCCCTCTCCGCCTCTAACGCTTACCGACCAGCCCTCTCCGCCTATAACTCTCACCGACCAGCCCTCTCCGCCTATAACTCTCACCGACCAGCCCAGGCTCGCCCCGCTACTCACCGCTGAAGTCGGGCGGCTGGAAGCGCACCACGGTGTGGTCGGAGCGCGGGGTGACCCGGTGACGACGGCCGGGCGTCGGTGGCGCGCCGCCGCCCGCCGCACCGCCGCCCGCCGCACCGCCGCCGCCGCGGTACAGCAGCCGCCCGATCACGGAGTCGGTGACATGGCCGTGGATGTTGCGTCCGCGACGCCGCAGTACCTGTGGGGAGGTGAGATGAGGTGAGATGAGGTGAGGTGAGGTGAGGTGAGGTGAGGTGAGGTGAGATGAGGTGAGATGAGGTGAGATGAGGTGAGATGAGGTGAGATGAGGTGAGATGAGGTGAGATGAGGTGAGATGAGGTGAGATGAGGTGAGATGAGGTGAGATGAGGTGAGATGAGATGAGGTGAGATGAGGTGAGATGAGGTGAGATGAGGTGAGATGAGGTGAGATGAGGTGAGATGAGGTGAGATGAGGTGAGATGAGGTGAGATGAGGTGAGATGAGGTGAGATGAGGTGAGATGAGGTGAGATGAGGTGAGATGAGATGAGGTGAGATGAGGTGAGATGAGGTGAGATGAGATGAGGTGAGATGAGGTGAGATGAGGTGAGATGAGGTGAGATGAGGTGAGATGAGGTGAGATGAGGTGAGATGAGGTGAGATGAGATGAGGTGAGATGAGGTGAGATGAGGTGAGATGAGGTGAGATGAGGTGAGATGAGGTGAGATGAGGTGAGATGAGGTGAGATGAGGTGAGATGAGGTGAGATGAGGTAAGCGATGGTGGTGGTGAGAGGGGAGGCACGGCAGGAGGCACGGCAGGAGACACGGCAGGAGGCACGGCAGGAGGCACGGCAGGAGGCACGGCAGGAGGCACGGCAGGAGACACAGCAGGAGGCACGGCAGGAGGCACGGCAGGAGGCACTGCAACACCGTGACGACAGCACCCACGGATAGCCACTGGAACGGTGCTGCTAGATGAAGGGCTGGGAGGGGGGGGGGGGGAGGTAGGTCCCCTGGGAGGCCCGCGGAGAGCAGCCTATTTATGTAGGCTAATGGCGGTCTCGTTATCGCTCGCCCCGCGCTCCACGGAGTATGTGCTCCACTGGGAGGCCCAGTGGGAGGCCCGGTGGGAGGTGAAGTGTCGTGTTTCTCTGGAGTCAGTGGACGGGACGGAGGCAGCAGCTGAATATCTACCCATCGTTTGTCTAATATGCCAGAGACATGCACATACATAGACATAGTCAAGAGTCGAGACATATACCACGTGTCGTAATCAAAGTAAAAACGAAATCCGTTTTGCTTATTTAAACGTCATATAGCGAGAGCGGCATAAAAGAGAGAATGTGCATGACTATACTTCATCAGTGTCCCAGCACCGACTGGCAAATATGTCACTGTCCTCCGCCCCTCCCCTAGTTTCCTCACCTCTCCGCCTATCTGGTCGACCAGCACGGACTCGGTGCTATCTGCTCCTATATCCTCCCCCAGCGCGCGGCGTCTGATCACACGGCGTCGCTCCGCCAGTGCCGCCCGCGACGGCGACGACGAGTCGGCCACCAGCTCAGACGCCGCGGTGGTGACGTCAGACGCTGCGAGTGTGACGTCAGACGCAGGAGCCGTGACGTCAGACGCCGCCTCGGTGACGGCGGACGTGGTAGAGGCTGGTGGGGAAAGCGCGTTCGCGTTCTCGTCTGGTGACGGAAGGTTGGCGTTGGATGCGTCTTCGGTGTTGGTGATGGCGTCGCTGGTAGAGTCGCCAGTTTCGCTCACGTCGCTGGTAAAGTCGCCGGTCTTGCTCACCGTGTTGCCCTCAGAATCAGCGTCAGTCTTGTTACCGGGCATCTCGCTAGCTCGCGTCTCATTGTCAGTCTTGTCGCCTGTTTGGCCTGTGATTTTCGCTGTAGTAACATTCCCGACTTCATCTGTAATCCTCTCTTCTTTCGGATCATCGTTCAGGTTTTCTGTCACATCATTGGCCGTATCCTCCGCGACATTCCTGTTGGCACTGTCTGCCGCCTTGTCACTGTCTTCGTCTGGAGACGGCGTGGCTGTCTCCTCCTGAGACACGACCGTCTCCGCTGCAGGAGACACAGCCGGCTCCGTTTCCGTCTCCGGGCTCGGGTCTGCACTGGTTGCCATCGGCTCCCCTGCGTCACCAGCGGCGGCGGTCTGCTCCGGCCCAGCCCCGTCCAGTCGCAGCTGCTGCCGCATCGCCGAGAGCTGCTCCGGCGGGGCCAGCTGGTGCAGCCGTGCCAGTCTAGACCGGTGAGAGAGAGAGGACGTGCTCAGACACAGTGACGGTGGAGACAGTTCGTGGAAACAACACAAGGGTATGAGGAGCACGGCGATGTAGAGCGAGACAAGACACAAAGATACGATGCAAGTCTAGAATTAGCAATATGTCTGGTGCCTTTCATCTAATGGCCGCCTCTCCGTCGTACTTTATCTAAATGCAAATTCCCTTCCGGTGTTCAGTTTCTTACAATATATTTCCATACTCTATGTAAAGGCGAATGCTCACTGCACCTGGTCGCTCCTCACCATATCTGGACTCCCTGCAGCGTCCTTATGACCATCCCTCACCGTCCCTGATCATCCCTCACCGTCCCTGACCATCCCTCACCGTCCCTGATCATCCCTCACCGTCCCTCATCATCCCTCAACGTCCCTGATCATCCCTCACCGTCCCTGATCATCCCTCACCGTCCCTGATCATCCCTCGCCGTCCCTGATCATCCCTCACCGCCCCTGATCATCCCTCACCGTCCCTGATCATCACTCACCGTCCCTGATCATCCCTCACCGTCCCTGATCATCCCTCACCGTCCCTGATCATCCCTCACCGTCCCTGATCATCCCTCGCCGTCCCTGATCATCCCTCACCGTCCCTGATCATCCCTCACCGTCCCTGATCATCCCTCGCCGCCCCTGATCATCCCTCACCGTCCCTGATCATCCCTCACCGTCCCTGAGCATCCCTCACCGTCCCTGATCATCCCTCGCCGTCCCTGATCATCCCTCACCGTCCCTGATCATCCCTCACCGTCCCTGATCATCCCTCACCGTCCCCGATCATCCCTCGCCGTCCCTGATCATCCCTCACCGTCCCTGATCATCCCTCGCCGTCTCTGATCATCCCTCACCGTCCCTGATCATCCCTCACCGTCCCTGATCATCCCTCACCGTCCCTGATCATCCCTCACCGTCCCTGATCATCCCTCACCGCCCCTGATCATCCCTCACCGTCTCTGATCATCCCTCACCGCCCCTGATCATCCCTCACTGCCCCTGATCATCCCTCGCCGTCCCTGATCATCCCTCACTGCCCCTGATCATCCCTCAACGTCCCTGATCATCCCTCACGGCCCCTGATCATCCCTCACCGTCCCTGATCATCCCTCACCGTCCCTGATCATCCCTCGCCGTCCCCGATCATCCCTCGCCGTCCCTGATCATCCCTCGCCGTCCCTGATCATCCCTCGCCGTCTCTGATCATCCCTCACCGTCCCTGATCATCCCTCACCGTCCCTGATCATCCCTCACCGTCCCTGATCATCCCTCACCGTCCCTGATCATCCCTCACCGTCCCTGATCATCCCTCACCGCCCCTGATCATCCCTCACCGTCTCTGATCATCCCTCACCGCCCCTGATCATCCCTCACTGCCCCTGATCATCCCTCGCCGTCCCTGATCATCCCTCACTGCCCCTGATCATCCCTCGCCGTCCCTGATCATCCCTCACCGTCCCTGATCATCCCTCACTGCCCCTGATCATCCCTCGCCGTCCCTGATCATCCCTCACCGTCCCCGATCATCCCTCGCCGTCCCTGATCATCCCTCGCCGTCTCTGATCATCCCTCACCGCCCCTGATCATCCCTCACTGCCCCTGATCATCCCTCGCCGTCTCTGATCATCCCTCACCGCCCCTGACCATCCCTCACCGCCCCTGACCATCCCTCGCCGTCCCTGACCATCCCTCACCGCCCCTGATCATCCCTCACCGTCCCTGACCATCCCTCACCGCCCCTGACCATCCCTCACCGTCCCCGATCATCCCTCGCCGTCCCTGATCATCCCTCACCGTCCCTGATCATCCTACACCGTCCCTGATCATCCCTCACTGCCCCTGATCATCCCTCACCGTCCCTGATCATCCTACACCGTCCCTGATCATCCCTCACCGCCCCTGATCATCCCTCAACGTCCCTGATCATCCCTCACGGCCCCTGATCATCCCTCACCGTCCCTGATCATCCCTCACTGCCCCTGATCATCCCTCGCCGTCTCTGATCATCCCTCACCGCCCCTGATCATCCCTCACCGCCCCTGACCATCCCTCACCGCCCCTGACCATCCCTCACCGTCCCCGATCATCCCTCGCCGTCCCTGATCATCCCTCACCGTCCCTGATCATCCTACACCGTCCCTGATCATCCCTCACCGCCCCTGATCATCTCTCAACGTCCCTGATCATCCCTCACGGCCCCTGATCATCCCTCACCGCCCCTGACCATCCCTCACCGTCCCTGATCATCCCTCACGGCCCCTGATCATCCCTCACGGCCCCTGATCATCCCTCACCGTCCCTGATCATCCTTCACCGTCCCTGATCATCCCTCACCGTCCCTGATCATCCCTCACCGCCCCTGATCATCCCTCACCGCCCCTGATCAGCCCTCACTGCCCCTGATCATCCCTCGCCGTCTCTGATCATCCCTCACCGCCCCTGACCATCCCTCACCGCCCCTGACCATCCCTCGCCGTCCCTGACCATCCCTCACCGCCCCTGATCATCCCTCACCGTCCCTGACCATCCCTCACCGCCCCTGACCATCCCTCACCGTCCCCGATCATCCCTCGCCGTCCCTGATCATCCCTCACCGTCCCTGATCATCCTACACCGTCCCTGATCATCCCTCACTGCCCCTGATCATCCCTCACCGTCCCTGATCATCCTACACCGTCCCTGATCATCCCTCACCGCCCCTGATCATCCCTCAACGTCCCTGATCATCCCTCACGGCCCCTGATCATCCCTCACCGTCCCTGATCATCCCTCACTGCCCCTGATCATCCCTCGCCGTCTCTGATCATCCCTCACCGCCCCTGATCATCCCTCACCGCCCCTGACCATCCCTCACCGCCCCTGACCATCCCTCACCGTCCCCGATCATCCCTCGCCGTCCCTGATCATCCCTCACCGTCCCTGATCATCCTTCACCGTCCCTGATCATCCCTCACCGTCCCTGATCATCCCTCACCGCCCCTGATCATCCCTCACCGCCCCTGATCATCAGACTCAGCTCACCGTGTCTGATTGTCCCTCATCTTGCCTACCCGTCAATCAGTGCTCCTCACTGCCACTCTCCGTCCCTTTCCTACCCATCTCTCGACTCTCAGCGTCCTCAGCTGCCGTCCCTCATCATGCCTGGTTATCGTGCCCGTGCCTAAATTATGCCCCACTGTTCCAGATTATCCCTCACCGTATCCAGTCTGTCCTCAGTCTCACCGTACCCAGTCCGTCCCCTCAGTCTCACCGTGTGCAGTCTGTCCCCTCAGTCTCACCGTGTCCAGTCTGTCCCTCAGTCTCACCGTGTCCAGTCTGTCCTCAGTCTCACCGTACCCAGTCCGTCCCCTCAGTCTCACCGTGTGCAGTCTGTCCCCTCAGTCTCACCGTGTCCAGTCTGTCCCTCAGTCTCACCGTGTCCAGTCCGTCCCCTCAGTCTCACCGTGTCCAGTCCGTCCCCTCAGTCTCACCGTGTCCAGTCTGTCCTCAGTCTCACCGTGTCCAGTCTGTCCCCTCAGTCTCACCGTGTCCAGTCTGTCCCTCAGTCTCACCGTGTCCAGACTGTCCTCAGTCTCACCGTGTCCAGTCCGTTCCCTCAGTCTCACCGTGTGCAGTATGTCCCCTCAGCCTCACCGTGTCCAGTCTGTCCCCTCAGTCTCACCGTGTTCAATCTGTCATCAGTCTCACCGTGTCCAGTCTGTCCTCAGTCTCACCGCGTCCAGTCTGTCCCCTCAGTTTCACCGTGTCCAGTCTGTCCCCAGTCTCACCGTGTCCAGTCTGTTCCTCAGTCTCGCCGTGTCCAGTCTGTCCTCAGTCTCATCGTGTCCAGTCCGTCCCCTCAGTCGCACCGTGTGCAGTCTGTCCCCTCAGCATCACCGTGTCCAGCCTGTCCCCTCAGCCTCACCGTGTCCAGTCTGTCCCCTCAGTCTCACCGTGTCCAGTCTGTCCTCAGTCTCACCGTGTCTAGTCTATCCTCAGTCTCACCGTGTCCAGTCTGTCCCCTCAGTCTCACCGTGTCCAGTCTGTCCTCAGTCTCACCGTGTCTAGTCTATCCTCAGTCTCACCGTGTCCAGTCTGTCCCCTCTGTCTCACCGTGTCCAGTCTGTCCCCTCAGTCTCACCGTGTCCAGTCTGTCCCCTCAGTTTCACCGTGTCCAGTCTGTCCTCAGTCTCACCGTGTCTAGTCTATCCTCAGTCTCACCGTGTCAAGTCTGTCCCCTCAGTCTCACCGTGTCCATTCTGTCCTCAGTCTCACAGTGTCTAGTCTATCCTCAGTCTCACCGTGTCCAGTCTGTCCCCTCAGTCTCACCGTGTCAAGTCTGTCCCTCAATCTCACCGTGTCCAGTCTGTCCCTCAGTCTCACCGTGTCCAGTCTATCCTCAGTCTCACCGTGTCCAGTATGTCCCCTCACCGTGTTCAGTCTGTCTTCAGTCTCACCGTGACCAGTCTGTCCCTCAGTCTCACCGTGTCCAGTCTGTCCTCAGTCTCACCGTGTCCAGTCCGTCCCCTCAGTCTCACCGTGTCCAGTCTGTCCCTCAGTTTCACTGTGTCCAGTCTGTCCCTCAGTCTCACCGTGTCCAGTCTGTCCCTCAGTCTCGCCGTGTCCAGTCTGTCCCCTCAGTCTCACCGTGGCCAGTATGTCCCCTCAGTCTCACCGTGTCCAGTCTGTCCCCTCAGTCTCACCGTGTCTAGTCTGCCCTCAGTTATCAGTCTCACCGTGTCCAGTCTGTCCCTCAGTCGCACCGTGTCCAGTCTGTCCCCTCAGTCTCACAGTGTCCAGTCTGTCCCCTCAGTCTCACCGTGTCTAGTCTGTCCCTCAGTCCTCAGTCTCACCGTGTCCAGTCTGTCCTCAGTCGCACCGTGTCCAGTCTGTCCCCTCAGTCTCACCGTGTCTAGTCTCTCCCTCAGTCCTCAGTCTCACCGTGTCCAGTCTGTCCTCAGTCTCACCGTGCCCAGTCTGTCCCCTCAGTCTCACAGTGTCCAGTCTGTCCCCTCATTCTCACCGTGTGCAGTCTGTCCCTCAGTCCTCAGTCTCACTGTGTCCAGTCTGCCCCTCAGTCTCACCGTGCCCAGTCTGTCCCCTCAGTCTCACAGTGTCCAGTCTGTCCCCTCATTCTCACCGTGTGCAGTCTGTCCCTCAGTCCTTAGTCTCACCGTGTCCAGTCTGTCCTCAGTCTCACCGTGTCCAGTCTGTCATCAGTCTCACCGTGTCCAGTCTGTCCTCAGTCTCACCGTGTCCAGTCTGTCCCCTCAGTCTCACCGTGTCCAGTCTGTCCTCAGCCTCACCGTGTCCAGTCTGTCCCTCAGTCCTCAGTATCACCGTGTCCAGTCTGCCCCTCAGTCTCACCGTGTCCAGTCTGTCCCCTCATTCTCACCGTGTGCAGTCTGTCCCTCAGTCCTCAGTCTCACCGTGTCCAGTCTGTCCTCAGTCTCACTGTGTGCAGTCTGTCCTCAGTCTCACCGTGTCCAGTCCGTCCCCTCAGTCTCACCGTGTCCAGTCTGTCCTCAGTCTCACCGTGTGCAGTCTGTCCCCTCAGTCTCACCGTGTCCAGTCTGTCCCCTCAGTCTCACCGTGTCCAGTCTGTCCCCTCAGTCTCACCGTGTGCAGTCTGTCCCCTCAGTCTCACCGTGTGCAGTCTGTCCCCTCAGTCTCACCGTGTCCAGTCTGTCCTCAGTCTCACCGTGTCCAGTCTGTCCCCTCACCGTGTTCAGTCTGTCCTCAGTCTCACCGTGTCCAGTCTGTCCCTCAGTCTCACCGTGTCCAGTCTGTTCCCTCAGTCTCACCGTGCCCAGCCTGTCCTCAGTCTCACCGTGTCCAGTCTGTCCCCTCAGTCTCATCGTGTCCAGTCTGTTCCCTCAGTCTCACCGTGTCCAGTCTGTCCTCAGTCTCACCGTGTCCAGTCTGTCCCCTCAGTCTCACCGTGTCCAATATGTCCCCTCAGTCTCACCGTGTCCAGTCTGTCCCCTCAGTCTCACCGTGTCCAGTCTGTCCCCTCAGTCTCACCGTGTCCAGTCTGTCCTCAGTCTCACCGTGTCCAGTCTGTCCTCAGTCTCACCATGTCCAGTCCGTCCCCTCAGTCTCACCGTGTCTAGTCCGTCCCCTCAGTCTCACCGTGTCCAGTCTGTCCTCAGTCTCACCGTGTCCAGTCTGTCCGCAGTCTCACCGTGTCCAGTCTGTCCCTCAGTCTCACCGTGTCCAGTCTGTCCTCAGTATCAGTCTCACCGTGTCCAGTCTGTCCTCAGCCTCACCGTGTCCAGTCTGTCCCTCAGTCTCACCGTGTCTGGTTTTCCCGCCGTAGTGCCGTGATTTCGTCCTGCCTCCGCTCGCCCTCTGCCTTCTCCGTGTCCAGCCTGTCCTGCAGGCGGCGCTGGCGGTGCACCTGCCGACTCCGCTCCACGTCCCGGAGCTGGTCCTCCAGCACCTGCCGCTTCTGCTCCGCCCGCCGCCGCCGCGGCTCCAGCATGGCCTCTGGGGGAGGGGGAGGGGAGGGGGAGAGGTCAGGGCGCTGTGGGGTGAGGTGTAGGTTATTCGATGTGGGGTGGGGCGGGTGTGTGGGGTATAACGGGGTTGGAGAGAAGGGTGTGTGTGGGGGGAGGGAGGGTATCCGGGAGAAGTAGGGATGGAAAGGGTGTGACGAGTCTACAGGGTGTTTCATAAAGAATGTCAATTTTAAAATCGAAAGTACAAGTAGTAAAAATAGTCGGGAGCACGTGCAAATTTAGAAGTATTGTTGGAAATCGTTAGACATTTGTATTTCCAACACGTGACATAGCCTTCACACAGACAGTGCAAGGAGGTGGAGATGCCAGACTACCCTCCTCGCGCCCGGCCGACGGCAAAATACGCCATATTCCAAATAGCAGTAGGCATGGATGCTCTTCAAATTCAGAAATTTTGGGTGAAATCGAAGTTGAATATCTGGACATTTACATTCGTGTGATGAGATTTTCTACATCTAGCAAAACGGTTCCACGGCAGCATGCCAAAGTTCAATGCACTTTATGTGCATTCCAATGGAGATGGCATATGGCCCGGATCGCTTATTCGGTTTCTATGGAGTCAGCCAGCTCCTGTACAGCCTGCAGCCGGTCCAGACATAACCAGATGTCTTCCTTATCTCCGCCAGGGTCACTGACAACAAAACTAGTAGCCTAGGGGTGATAGACATGGGCTCCAGGCGGTCCCACGAATAGTCAGTCAGACGACAGAACACTCGCCTACGGAGCTTCAGCCAGGTTCCAAATGGTTTGGGGTCGAACTTTACCCTTTTTGGTTACGAATTTTATGACGAACCTCTCATCTGCGATATGCTGACGATATGTCATGTGCTGAATATAAAGTATAGGAAAAGTTTCACTTCAACTTCGATTTCACCCAAAATTTATAAATTTGAAGATCATCCATGCCTACTGCTAATTGGAATATGGCGTATTTTGCCCTTGGGCGCGAGGAGGATAGTCTGGCATCTTCACCTCTCATCTTTCCCTCGCTGCGTGGAGGCTATGTCGCGTGCTGGAAATAAAAATGTCCAACAATTTCCAACAATACTTGTAAATGTGCACGTGATCCGACTATTTTTACTACTTGTACTTTCGATTAAAAAATTTACATTCTTTATGAAACACCCTGTATGAACGGTTGGTGTCCGTGTCGGCGCTGGGAGCGATTGTGACGGGATACTATTGTCCGTGTCGGCGCTGGGAGCGATTGTGACGGGATACTATTGTCTGTGTCGGCGCTGGGAGCGATTGTGACGGGATACTATTGTCTGTGTCGGCGCTGGGAGCGATTGTGACGGGATACTATTGTCCGTGTCGGCGCTGGGAGCGATTGTGACGGGATACTATTGTCCGTGTCGGCGCTGGGAGCGATTGTGACGGGATACTATTGTCCGTGTCGGCGCTGGGAGCGATTGTGACGGGATACTATTGTCCGTGTCGGCGCTGGGAGCGATTGTGACGGGATACTATTGTCCGTGTCGGCGCTGGGAGCGATTGTGACGGGATACCATTGTCCGTGTCGGCGCTGGGAGCGATTGTGACGGGATACTATTATCCGTGTCGGCGCTGGGAGCGATTGTGACGGGATACTATTTGCGATGTGGTGGAGGAAAAAAAGCATGCCAGTGTTGAGTATTTGTCATTGAAAACTGAAACCAACCAGATTCAATTACTTTAAAGACGACTCATAATTTGTACAGACAAAACTGGAACTGGAAATATGAAACGAACGCAACTATAATTACCACACGAAAAACAGTAATAATGACGAGTGACGTCAAGTAACCTACACATAACATCAGATGCAAGCTGAGGAAACCTGATCGAGCACCAATGCACAAGCGTCCGTCTCCCCTCCCACATCCTCCTGCGACATGTCAACATGGGACCGGACCTCAGCAGCGCCCTCGGTCGAACATCTCCCGTATATCCGTGCCGCCCGAACGACAAACAACTTTTACAGGCCATTTACGCATTAATTACTTAGAAAGTCTGAGTTCCTGTTTCAAAACAAGTGCACACAGTGTTGAAAAGACAAAGTCAGGTTTTCGATTGACGGCAAAGTCAAACAGGAATTTGTTACTTGGAGGACCAAAGTTGGAAAGCTGCACTGGGCGTTCAAGCTGCGTTCAATGCTGTCTCAGCGCTATTTTCTATAGCAAAACAAGCAATAACAAGACCTGGTACGATGTAATGTTACATTTGGCCGAGCTTTACGCTGTTTTCGCTTTTATAACAACATGTTCTCCCGTAACTACCTCAACACACAAATATTGGGACGTATCGGTAAAAGCAGAACTCAACTATTTATCTATTTATCCTGATTCAATTGCCGAAAATATCGGTCCAATCTAGCAATGTCTGGTGACATTATTTAAGCGAGCACGAGTAGTAATGCACCGGCTAGCTGTAAAATAATCACGCATTTTTCGTTGAACAGGTTATCAGATTGGTAATGGTGTTCTAAAAAAAAATATTGTTTCAAAAGAAGATAGAACAAAACGGAAATATCGGAAGAAAAAACTAATGATACCGCAATTAATGAGCAGATTGGTCATGATTTGGGTTTCAGGGCGCCGGAACAGCCTGGTTATGTGGCGCCCAAACGAGCAGAGTAGTTGCCTGCAAAACAATGCTAGGAAGTTGTATGAACAAGTGTCATGAAGGGTACGGATAAAAGATGACATAAAATAGACGTTACCCTGTATAGAGGCGAGTGCGGACTGTCTCAGTTGGCCGACAGAACGCTCCAGTTGCCGCTCCTGACGCCTCTGTTCAGACAGGTGGCGCGACAGCGTGTTGGTCACGTGACACTGCATCGCCGCCTCGTAACTGGCAGACAACGGGTCACGTGGTAAGACAGCGTGTTGGTCACGTGATACGGCATCGCCGCCTCGTAACTGGCAGACAACGGGTCACGTGGTAAGACAGCGTGTTGGTCACGTGACACTGCATCGCCGCCTCGTAACTGGCAGACAACGGGTCACGTGGTAAGACAGCGTGTTGGTCACGTGATACGGCATCGCCGCCTCGTAACTGGCAGACAACGGGTCACGTGGTAAGACAGCGTGTTGGTCACATCGCCGCCTCGTAACTGGCAGACAACGGGTCACGTGGTAAGACAGCGTGTTGGTCACGTGACACTGCATCGCCGCCTCGTAACTGGCAGACAACGGGTCACGTGGTAAGACAGCGTGTTGGTCACATCGCCGCCTCGTAACTGGCAGACAACGGGTCACGTGGTAAGACAGCGTGTTGGTCACGTGACACTGCATCGCCGCCTCGTAACTGGCAGACAACGGGTCACGTGGTAAGACAGCGTGTTGGTCACGTGATACGGCATCGCCGCCTCGTAACTGGCAGACAACGGGTCACGTGGTAAGACAGCGTGTTGGTCACGTGACACTGCATCGCCGCCTCGTAACTGGCAGACAACGGGTCACGTGGTAAGACAGCGTGTTGGTCACATCGCCGCCTCGTAACTGGCAGACAACGGGTCACGTGGTAAGACAGCGTGTTGGTCACATCGCCGCCTCGTAACTGGCAGACAACGGGTCACGTGGTAAGACAGCGTGTTGGTCACGTGATACGGCATTGCTGACTCGCAAACAGGGGACAGATCATCGTCATATGGAACTAACGAGAAAGCGGAGCAACGAAATATGCATCAGCGCGTCTTACCGATTTCATTGTGATACAATGTCAGACTAGCGTCCATACAAATAATGCATGCGATTTCAAAGCAAATTATGATGACATAGCTTGGAGGTACTGGCAAGGACATCATATAATCGTAACAAAGTTTAGATGGAACAAACAAATCGCACCCTTTATAACACTGTCGCTGCATATATACAGCTCTTTGTGCAAGTTCTACCGGCTAAACCATGGTGGCGTCATGGTGGCGTTAACTTGATGACCTGGTGTTCACCTAATGACCCGGTGACCTGGTGATCTGATGACCTGGTGACCTGGTGATCTGATGATCTGGTGACCTGGTGATCTGATGATCTGATGATCTGATGACCTGGTGATCTGATGACCTGGTGATCTGATGACCTGGTGACCTGGTGATCTGATGATCTGGTGATCTGATGATCTGGTGACCTGGTGATCTGATGATCTGATGATCTGATGACCTGGTGATCTGATGACCTGGTGATCTGATGACCTGGTGACCTGGTGACCTGATGATCTGGTGACCTGGTGATCTGATGATCTGGTGACCTGGTGATCTGATGATCTGATGATCTGATGACCTGGTGATCTGATGACCTGGTGACCTGGTGATCTGATGACCTGGTGATCTGATGACCTGGTGATCTGATGATCTGATGACCTGGTGATCTGATGATCTGATGACCTGGTGATCTGATGACCTGGTGATCTGATATGACCTGGTGATATGATGACCTGGTGATATGACCTGGTGATCTGATGACCTGGTGACCTTGTGATCTGATGACCTGGTGATATGATGACCTGGTGATCTGATGACCTGGTGATCTGATGACCTGGTGATCTGATGACCTGGTGATATGATGACCTGGTGATCTGATGACCTGGTGATCTAATGACCTGGTGATCTGATGACATGGTGATCTGATGACCTGGTGACCTGGTGATCTGGTGATCTGATGACCTGGTGATCTGATGACCTGATGACCTGGTGATCTGATGACCTGGTGATCTGATGACCTGGTGATCTGATGACCTGGTGATCTGATGACCTGGTGATCTGATGACCTGGTGATCTGATGACCTGGTGATCTGATGACCTGGTGATCTGATGACCTGGTGATCTGATGACCTGGTGATCTGATGACCTGGTGATCTGATGACCTGGTGATCTGATGACCTGGCAGCCTGTTGGCCTGGTAACCTGATGACCTTCAGCTCACCACGTGATGACCTGATGCTGGACCCACCTGGTGACCTGGTACCCACCTGAAGACCTGGTGCTCACCTGATGACCTGGTTCGCACCTGGTGACCTGGTTTCCACATGATGACCTGGTTCTCACCTGATGACCTGGTTCTCACCTGATGACCTGGTACCCACCCGATGACCTGGTTCTCACCCGATGACCTGGTACCTACCTGATGACCTGGTGCTGGATCTCCTCCAGCTCTGTGAGGCTGAAGGCCAGTCTGACGCGCAGATCGGCCGGCGGCTGCACCAGCGGGTGGGTGGCGTCACAGAGCCGCAGCAGACTCAGTGCCTTGCCGCACTGGTACAGACCAACGGAGAGGCTCTGAAGGGACACGGGTTAGTGGTGCTTAGTAGGCTGCAGCCGACATCACAATAGTGAAGAAAGGCATGACCACGATGTAGACGTAGGCAATGGTGTCAAGGCCTGACCAGCAATACCTACCGAGCGTTATCCTCAGCACAATATTCAAATGCTGAAGACATCACAGAGCCCACTTTTAATTTGAGAAATCACAGTGCACACATAGCTCCCAAGGAAGCCATGTCAATACGGAGGACCCAATACAGTGTCACACACAGCCATCTCAGCCTTACCTGGAGGAAGCTGGGGTGGTCGTTGTCGGTGCCGGTCGGCACCTGCTCGTAGGCCGAGGTCCAGAAGTCTTCGTCCGTGGTGCGGACGGCGACGGGCAGCTGCGGACCGCGAACTCATCACACGGGTCCCTACAGGCGCCCTCCAGCAGCCAACCGGTCAGGAACCTGCGGGTTGTAAACATACATAAACATACGGTCAAGGAATAGCGGGGACAAAAAGAAACTGCAGCGAAAACACATGCAAATGGTGAGAGAACGCTGCGGCGACATCATATTACTGTCCACGTGCTAACGGGTGAGGCAGACATTGATAAAGTTGTCAAATGAGTGCACTTGCTGAATTGTGAAGGACGGGACCGTACTTAAACGATATTACTAACAACCTGGCCAGGTCGAAAGTCACTGACGGAACTTAAAGGGAAGTAAAAGCCGAGCTCAAATTCTCACCCTAAGTACGGAGCGACCCTGTGTTCTTGAAGAGGTGAGCCAGCAGCGCCCACTCGGTCCGCTCCGAGGCTCCAACCAGTCGCTCGTACAGGTGTGACACCAGCGCCATCTTTTGCGGCAGCCTCCGAACCACTAGTTGTCACACAGCACACATCAGCCAGCAGCACCATCAGACGCACCAGCGGCTGCACGCGGCGGCCAAACTCGGCCAGCGACTCGGCGCGCACCTCTGCCAGCGCGGCGCGATACCCACGCACACACGGCTCCACCGCCGTCGCGAACGCGCGTCCTGTCAGACACCCACCACCACCGGCCGCCGCAGCGCCGCCACACGGCGGCAGCGCGAACCGCAGCTTACCCAGCCGCCGCAGCGCGCCGCCACCGCCTCGGGGCTACACCGGTCGATACACAGCCCTTCCGCGGTCCGGAACACCCCAGCGGCTGCGTCATACGGGAGCTGTCCGTATCTAGCCCCATCATCATCAGCCTGAGATGAGCCAGCAGCTCGGACAGCGACACAGGCCGGGGCGGGGTGGCCGTGTTCCCTCCCAGCTGAGCAGCAGACGTCGGAGGCGGGGCACCACGGCCGGGCCGGCCTGGCTCAGCGGCGGCGGCTGGCGGCGGTACTGGCGGCGACCGCGCTGCTCCCAGCAGAGCCGACCGGTGGTCGGCGGGCCCGCGCGCCGCCGCCTCCCCAGCTGGCGGGGTCGTCAGAACCGGCGGGGGACGGGGGACGGCGGCCAGGGTCCGGCTCCTGTACGGTAAAGACGGACCGGTCAGATGGGATTGCACCATCCAGTACCGCTGGGACAATGGACGCGGCAGATTAGACGATAGAAAATGCAGCAATGAATTAATTATGATGGATAATGTCTGTTTCTTGTTGTTCATTCTCACCGATATCTTTACATATAGTTTGGAATACATACTACAATAAATGTGGTCCGAATGTCCAAGAAATTCGGCTTTCGGTATCACTAGCACAGCAAACCAAACACAAAAGCCGCATTAAAGAAAGATGCCCCACACCGCTCCACCACATATGACCTGGTGAACTCATCACAGACTCACCTGTGGACTGTGGCTGGGCGTATGACTCCGGCGCTGGGGCCGGGACCGTGGCCGGGGCAGAGCCGGCTCCCCTCCAGCCGGCCGGTACAGCATCTCAGGAGCGAACGGCACGCGGCGGGGGTCGGAAGGCAGCGGCGGCAGGCGGAGATGCTCCCCGGGCGCGACCGTGCTGCGACACTGCACCAGCGCCCCTAGCGGGCTGCAAAGGAAACAAACGACCGGCGGTCAGACAGCGGGCAGGCCAAGGATAGCTGCTGAATAGGCAGGTGATATCACCTGCCGGCAGTGCCCGAACAGCGCAGCCGCCACCAGTCCACGACAGTAAAGACACAGATACACTTCTGGAGGCCGCTATAACACCAATTCACTCGGCCGCCGACCCACTCTGCTGAGATCGTTTGCGCACTCACCCCCAGTTTAAACACACCAACAAACACCTGCAAGCTCCAGACTAACCCCCCCCCCCCCCCACACACACACACACACTCCGAGGAGCACTGGAGCTGCACACACACACACGCATCAGCTGCGACAGAGCCAGCCCGTCGACTCACCCGCCCGGCTCGGAGAGCTCCGGTTCGCCGAACAGACCGACCCCCTGTCCGGGCGGCCGGTCAAACAGACCGGGGCGCGGGGCGCCGTCCGGAGCCAGGTAGGGGTCGGCGGCGACACCCGTGTAGGGAACTCCATGTAGCGCCGGGAGGCCTCCGGCGCCATGTACTCCGTGCTGTAGATGGGCGGGCCGCGCTGCCACGCCGCCTGGACGGAGAATGAGCAGTGGGCGTTTTGTTTTGGGGCGGGGTGGCGTCGGGTTACGGAATGTCGGCGTGATGGGTACGGGTCTGTCATCAGATGTCAGAATGACAGGAGATCGCCGAGTCACGGCAGGTCAACGCGGTAGGTGTGGGTGAAACTGACATCGGAAATAGTATTCGGTCAGCTGGTGAGTTTGATTTGAAGACTGACAGAAGACAACATAGGACAGCAAAGAAACGACGATGATAAACGGACAATCTATCATACGGCGATGATGCTCGGGACTTTTAAGGCTTAATCTTAATATAATAAATATTAGTCACACGGCGCTTATCTACCATAAATAATTTACTCTATCATCTGACAACAGCACTCAGACATAAGACAGTAAATTCCGAACACCAACTCCACACATAGCCGCCGATACTGCTAGTCATCATCCCACAAACCTCCAGTGTCTGTCCCTAGTCTCACCTCTCCGCAGACCCGTGTCCCGAACCGTCCGAGCAGGGGTGGCGGCGGCGTCTGGCCGAGCCGCCGGTCGGCCAGCGCCAGCAGCAGTCGGAGGCGGCACGGACGGGAGGGGACGGGTCGGGTCCCAGCCGCTCAGCAGGCCGTGCAGCCGACCAGCCTGCTCCTGCTGACCGGCTGAGTCCAGCAGGAACCAGACGGCGTGCAACTGGCACAGCTCCGATGCTGAGTCAGGGCCTGCAGCGAGAAGCAGGCGAGGTCGCCCCATGCGAAAGGCAAAGCATTATGTTCAGTTTTTGTCCCAGTCGGATAGTCTGCAGCAAGTCGTTTTCATCGTTCCATATTCCATTCCATATCCACTTAGAAACTATGCAGGCTGCAATACAGAAAGTTATGGTGATAAAAGACAAGGTATGCACATATACTGTGAGCAAAACGGCTTTGAATATCTGCCACAGGTGGACATAAAGACATAAAATAAAAGTGCAACAAAGAGCCTCTTGGGCCCATCCGAGGTTACCCCCCCCCCCCCCCCCTCCAACAGTCTCGCCCCTTCAAATCACCTTACTCTACCTGCATAAAGAAGGTTAATCCCACAAGTATTTATGAACTAATCCCCTCTCTGTAAAGTATTTATCTAATATAATTTTGAAGGAAGCAAGTGTCACTGCATCAGTGACATGTGACGTGTGTTGACTCCTTAGGCACCCATGCCAACTGGGGTGAACAAGTTGAGCTGACAGTTATTTTTTTTATTTGATAAATTTAGTCAGAATGTTTTGAATGGATGGATTCCAGAGGTCAGGTCCTGCACTAAGCATAGCTTGTTGCGCTGGCCCTGACCCCACCACCCGATCAAGCAATTTCTGGCGTCCGGCAGAATTTAGAAGCAAAAGTTTGTATGTGCCTGACATACCTGGACACAGTCCAGGTATGTCATACGGACCTGGACACGGTCCAGGTAGTGATGTACATGTTCTTAACAAGACATTGTAATGTGTCAATCATTACCAACAAATGTAACCCTGACCTGCATGTCTCACATACTGAACCCAGAATTGTCTGATCCCACAATCTTACCATTCTGCTGAACATCTGGAAACAGAATATTCTTCAGCGCATTGGCCAGGATCTCCTTCAGCTGCGGGCTGGTGACAGCAGGGGTGCCCGTGGGGGCTCTGTCCCGATGTCAGGTGGCAGCAGAGAGATGTGATCGCAACCCAGGAAACTCTGATCCTGCTCCACCTCCATGGCCAGGCTCTGGAACAAATCAACATTTATCAGCATGGTACAGGGTGCTACTTGTATTTCCACAAGATATCAACTACCTATGGTGTTGATTTCTATGAGTAGGGATTGGTACAGCTGAAGTGGAATGTCAGTAATCATTCAATGGGTATTACTGCTGGTTGGCTAGGTGACTGAAGGTTGATCACCTGCAGTTGGTTTACTGCACTGTGATAATTTGTTCAACTTCCCTATGATCCAATGAGGCAACTCCCTAGGGCAAAAAGTCGAATATCTGGTTATGTTGATGTCAAAACACCTGACTCCTCATTCTGATGCTTTAGAGGTGTAGGTATCAGTTGCAGTGCTTTAATGTGTCAGTATCATCTATAGCAACAACATAAGGCCTGGTGTTGTGACTGAGGATTGGACCTTTACAATAATCATGACTCACCAAATTCCTAGTTTACCCTGCATGAAACAACTCAACTTAAGACATAAAGACATAAAAGAAAAGTGCAACAAAGAAGCCTCTTGGGCCCATCCGAGGTTGCACCCCCCCCCCACCCCCCCCCCCCCCCCACCCCCTCCACCAGTCTCGCCCCTTCAAATCACCTTACTCTACCTGCATAAAAGAAGGCTAATCCCACGAGTATTTATGAACTAATCCCTTCTCTGTAAAGTATTTATCTAATCTATTTTGAAGGAAGCAAGTGTCACTGCAATCAGCGACATCCCCTGGTAGCATATTCCAATGTCCTACAACCTCTACTGAAAAATGACTGTCGTAGCCTAGTCCTACTTTGTTTCATAATGAGTTTATGCTGATGACCTCTACCTCGATTTTCCCTATTGAACTCAAACATTACCCTTTAAATATCCAGAATGCTGACTATTTACAAATTTGAAGACTTCAATTAGATCTCCTCTTAGCCTTCTATATCTAAGTGAAAACATACCCAATTTCTTTAATCTATCTTCATAAGGTAAACTACCAAGACAATTAACCATTTTTGTTGCCCTTTTTGAACTCTTTCTAACAACCAGCAATCTTTCTCATATGTTGGAGACCAAGCTTGTACACAATACTCCAAATGTGGTCTAACGTATGCACAATACAGTTTTGTTATTACCTTTTCACTCTTGTAGGAAACATTTCTGTTAATGGCCCCTAGCATTCTAAGTGCCTTTTTCCTAGCTTCTACAACCTGGTCTGACGCTGATAGTCTATTGTTTACCACGACACCTAAATCTCTTTCCTTTTCAATCTGCTCCATTTTCTGCCCACCCATTTCATACCTATGTTTACTGCTAACCCGTCCAGCGTGCATAATCTTACATTTACTCAAATTTAATTTAATCTGCCATGCTTCAGACCACTCAACTAGCTTGTCCAGATCTGATTGAAAAACATCCTGATCATGTTTTCCTCTAATAATCCTGACAACTTTTAGATCGTCTGCAAATTTCAAGACTTTGCTGTCTATACTGTTCTCAATTGCATTCACAAATATTATAAAAAGCAATGGGCCCAGGACTGAGCCCTGTGGAACCCCACTGAGAACCTCCTTCCATTGTGATTGGCACCCATTCAATATAACCCTTTGCTGGCGTCCTGAAAGCCACGTTTCTATCCAATCCAGAATCTTGCCCCTGATCCCATGAATTTTAAGTTGCAACCCCAGTCTTGTATGGGGGACTTTGTCAAATGCTTTACTGAAATCAAGAAAAGCTACATCTAGCTGTTTACCCTGATCAAAGCTATCTGTTGCAACATCCAAAAACTCCAGAAGATTAGTTAAACAAGAACGGCCCTTCCTAAAGCCATGCTGTGTATCCTTGATGAGTTCATTTTGCTCCAAGAATTCAACAATCTTATCTTTGATGATTGATTCAAGCACCTTGCAGACTAATGAGGTCAGGACTAACCGGTCTATAGTTTTCCTCTTTACTTCTATCTCCCTTTTTATGAATAGGAACAACATTCGCTCTTTTTCAATCAAGTGGAATTTTACTATCTGCGAGTGATTTAGAAAATATTATGGCTAATGGAACCGACAACTCCCTTTCAGATTCTCTTAAAAGTCTAGCATGGATTTCATCAGGTCCTTCTGCCTTGTTAGGCCTTACTTTCTTTAGATATTCTAGAAAAAGTTCACTACTTATGCCACCTAGCTCTCCTATAGTCTCCTCTGTCTCTAGCTCAGGCTGAAGTGCTGCAATACTACTCTGGTCCTCGATAGTAAAGACAGATTGAAACTGATCATTAAGCACTTCAACCATTTCACTGTCCTTGCTAACTAACACATCATCTACCTTAAATGGACCTATATTTTTGGAAACTGTACTGAACTCATAAAAACTGAAGAACTTCTTACTATCTGCATTACAATGTCCAGCTAAATCAAGTTCCTTTGCCCTTTTAGCTGCTCTGACCTTTTTCTTAACTGAATTTCTTGCATTCTGGTAGTCCTTCTGATTTATATCTAGTGAAGATCCCTTCAAAATGCCAAATGCACTTATTTTAGCTTGTATAGCACTCCTTACTTCTGGGGTAAGCCAAACTGGTTTGCCCTTGGTTCTGTTATGTTTGTGCCTGAGGGGTATATGCTGATTCTGAATTTGGCTTAATCTAGCTTTGAAAACATTCCAGGCCTCACATGCATCTAAACCTGCCAACTCAACATTCCATTTTATCTGTGCGAGGTCATTTCTAATACCATCAAAATCAGCCCGGCTGAAGTTTGGAACCATAATAAGGTTATCTTTGGGCCTCATTTCTGATGAGATATTGAATTTAACCATATTGTGATCACTGGTTCCTAGACCTGCACAAATACTTATGTCACTAACTAGATCACTGTTGTCTGAGAATACAAGGTCTAGAATGGAGCAATGTCTGGTTGGCTCTGTTACAAACTGATGCATGAAAAGCTCCTCTTCAAAGATTTGCCTATACAACCTACACTCATTTGTTTCCTCTGCTATACTTTCGTATCCTCTTAAGTTAAAATCTCCCATAATAAGACACTGAGCCTGAAAGTTCCTACATATTTCCTCACAAATATCTTGGTCTGTTTCAGCTTGGGAGTTCCTTGGAAGATTCCCTGGTCTGTAAAATGCACCTATCCTCAACCTTCCTCTGTTTTCTGTACCAATTTTAATGTCAAGCCAGATTGATTCTACTTCTTTTACTTTACTAGAATCATCAACTCTAGTAGTGCAGTACAAGCTATTTACATATACAAACACTCCGCCCCCCTGCCGTGATTCTCTGCAGTATGAGAACATGTTATACCCTTGTAACTCGAAATCCTGTAGCCTATCCCTATTATACCCCTCACTAACCCATGTCTCGGTTACACAAATGATATCAGGCTTTTCAAGGGCAACATAACACTCAAACTCATCAAATTTAGACCTAATACTTTGGGCATTCAGCAACACACATGTGATCTTATACTTTGAGCTGACTCTACTAATTCTGAGGGAATTATGATCTACTGTCCTATTCTGACATGAACTTCTACCAATGCTTACTTCCTGATGCCCTAGTACTAGCGTCCCTGAACCCCCCCTCCTACCTAGTTTCCCTGAATGACACTTCTGTAGGCATCTCCCAAAGCCCTTGCCCCCTCATCCGATAAGTGAAGACCATCCTTCATATAGTACCTACGCCACTCATAGAACTGATCCCATAAGTCTACATAACTAAGCCCCATAGCTGAACATAAGTTCTGAACTGAGCTGTTCACAGACAGAGCTCTCGAGTACCACTCCTCACTGGCTCCACAGCGAGGGAGGATGCCAGTCACAATGACTGGTTTCCTGGACTCCTTCAACCTCTGCAGCAGGCTCCGGTACTCCGCTACTATTCTCACACTCTGCCTAGGTCCTATGTCGTTCACCCCCACCTGTAGTATAACTGTCTCCGGGCTACTCCTACCAAGTTCTGCCTCAATGACAGGGCCCATATCAACTACTCTTGCCCCTGGTTTGACTATACATCTGTCCCTCTTCCCACAGAATGTTCGCCTTAAGGGCCTTACCCTTGAGTCCCCAACCACTAAATGCTGAATCTCTTCCCTGTCACTTTCAGCTGCTGACTCTAACGCACTGAAACTATTTGCTATTGTAACCTGCGGATGTTCTCTGGGGCTGTACTGCCTGACTCTACCCTGAACTTTTGTCCATCCCTCCTGATCCCCTTCCCTCTTCCTCCTCCAGATTCTGCTACCACCCTCCATTACCCAGCACCCCTCCTCATCCTTACTGTCTGTGGCCCTAGCATTACTTTCCACAATGTTGAGTCTCCAGAAACGTGACCCTCCAACACACTTCCAAACCCCAGCCGCACTATCCACCTTTGCCTTATCCTCCTCCCTTATGCCCCTATCAGAACTACCACTGGTCCCTGATCCTGTAGGCTCCTTTTCTGACCCCCTAACCACGATCTGCACATACGTTCCTTGGTCAGGAGCTACACCCTCCTGCGGCTCATCTCTACACCTACACTTACTTAACTGCGCCTCAAGCTCTGCTACCCTAGCCTGGAGGGCCTCTAGCTCTGCTACCTTCGCCTGCATCCTAGTCATGCTCATTTGAATACACTAGTAACTTAGGTATATAACTTAGGTACTATGCACTTTTCAATACTTTACTAACTTAACTTAACTTTTTTTTGTTTTTTTTGTTTGTTTTTTCTTCTTCTAAACCTTAACTAGATCTAAGTAAAGCTAGTGACACAAATCAGCTATGAGTGCACCTAATACTAGACTAAATATCTAATCCTTAAATAAACTGAATACTAAATACACCTTAATTATCCCTAATTTTCTAAAAATATCTACTTATCCAACCCTGCAACTAATAACACAAAAATAAGACTAAGACAATTTTGGCGCACACAAGCTAGAATGAAAAGTCCTTTAAAAGCAAGTAAGAGGTAACAGCTAACTATGAATGCTTAAAAATAATACCTAAACGATACACAAAACTAAATATCTAATCCTTATATCTAAATATAATGTGGTTCCTCAAAAAATACACAAAACAACAGAGCTATCCAACAGCTACTTAGCTTGTCTAACTTGAACTGATACTATTAACCTCACCAAATATCGTCCATAAGCTTTATGGTATTTCAGCCTAGGTGCAAACGAATAGCTTCCTTGAAAAATAAAATTGTATTTACCGTGCTCTGCGTGGGCGAAAGCGCAGTCAATGTCTTGCTGACCTTGCTCTTGCTGTTAAAGGGAGGCGCGAAGCCGCAAGGATGAACTTTGTGTATTAATTCAATATTTGTATCGTCTTGCTAGGCCTTTGACGTCAGAAAAAAACTAACCAATTGGAGTGCGCTTTGGGAGCTATAAGCATTTATGCTTGTGACATGCGACAATGAAAACCAAAAGTCTTTACGAGCTGATGTATTTTACCTGCGTTATTGGATCTTTTTGTTATGAAGTGCTTTACCAGAAAGAATCAAATCATTATTTTCCTGTCTGTCAATATTGTTTTCCTTTACGTGTATAGCTTGCTCGCTTCTACTTTGACTTGTGACGTCATAGTAAATGTTTCAACATTTTAGCCAAATAAACGCAAATGGCACGGATGCGCCACATTTGAAAGAAATATTATAGCATCGATCTCTAGCGACATCTATAACCTTGCTTTTACTGCTACACTGCCATCTATGCCAAGTCATAAGAACAATACAACAATAGGTATTTAGGATGTCGGGAAGATGGAGAATGCAACTTGCAACTTGAATGCAACTCCAAAAATGATAGACTGTGCAGTGCATGAAGCAGGGGCGTACCCATCATTTTTCGAGACAGGTGTATCCGGTTGGGGGGTCCGTCACAGGGGTGGGGTGGGGGGGGGGGGGGGGCAGTCCCCATAAATATCCGAAACGCAGCGGTGTCGATTTTTCAAAACGGTTGGGGGGGGGGGGGGGGGCGAACACACTGGCGGATCCAGCTTCTCTCCGGGAGGGGGGGGGGGCATATTTTTGCGGCTAAAAGGTACCCCCCAACTTTCCCTCTGCTGATTTGGGTCGGTCACCTTATTCTGGTATTCGAGCTAAATAAATTTACTTTTCAAATTCAGAAGAAGAAAGAATATTTTGTGGATTTTTTCCCCGAAAAAAAAAATCAGTTAGTTTTTATTTTTTGGGTCAAAAACACAAACTTTCGCAAATCCAGGATAGCCATTTTGAAGAGAATGTCATTTACTTTCTTTTATTTTGTTTTAATTTGCTTCAAAACTATTGTCTACGATTGTTCAAGCATTTATCATTTTCCCACCAAAAATGGCATGACATGACGTCAACGTCATTATCTCCCAAAATACTACATCAATTTCATTGCAATTTGGTGAGAAGACGTAGAATTGATGCAGCATAATGGTACTGAAAGTTTGAGGTTGACATCTATCATAGTTTTCAAGTAAGAAAAACCTCAGGGGGGCTGTCAGGCCCCCCCCCGTGGGGCGAGGGTTAACCCGCGCCCCGCTGGGGGGGGATCAGAATCTGCCACATCCAAGATTTTCTCAATCTGTTCAGCGCCGTCAGCTTCAGACGTCAGACGCACGTCACCGGACCGCTCAGGAGGCACGTCAGCACGGCCGTGACGTCACCAGTCAGAGTCACGTCACTGGGTTCTGTGGTGAAGGAGACAGCGCGGACAGCACCTGCCGGGGGGAGTTTGGGAGCGGCTTCAGTGGTTCGAGGTTCAACTCCGGAAATTTTCCACTGGGTATAACGAATGTAGAGCTCGGATCAGACCGACTCGATGATATCAATTACTGAGTTTGCCAAGGGCTAATGAAATTTGCCTTGCTCTACCCGAGACAAGACACCCAAGCCGATACAGATTTAAATGCAATTAGGGGTTAAAGGAAATAGTTCACCTTGGAAAATTTTTACCCAACACGATTTGATTATATTTGTTAATACAATTTATTTTTATATTGTCAAAAATGGCCTTATATCGCGCCGATTCAGGACAGAAGGCCGTATATTTGTATTGTTTATCAAAAATATATGCATACTCTCTGAGTCAGAGTCCCGACGTCACGCGAATGTAAACAATGGTTCAGCCAATCAGATTCGAAAGTAGTCGCGTAAAGATAGACTCGCATTGGAGATGTGCCAACCGGCGGCCGGCGATCGCTTGCTAGCACCAGCTGCAAGCTGATTGGCTGATGGTATAGCCTCTGCCCGGGCTAGAACCAGTACAACATTCTTTCTCCAGCACCGCATTCCTTCGCCAAAAACTCAAATATATTCGGCTGGAGAGTCTTTTCAGTCAAGAAAACTTGCAGATAGGGGTTTTTCAACCCGGGCTACAAAACTGCTATCTCAGTTTAAAACTAATGTTGAAGGTATATTTCCTTTAAGGACAATGTCGCCCGATCATGCATTTGTTTCTCGATATTTTTGTCTATTTTTGTCTTACCTCTACGCACATTTATAAAACATTAGGTATTCAATCATGTATATTGAACACATCGATAGTTGACAAGCTGATAAGCGCCGATTAGAGCTCACCGGCGCAGAAAAGGAGAGGCGGTATCGCGGTAGAAGCCATCTTGGATAATCGGTGCTGGCGGTGTGAATGGGTGAGCGCGACACCTGCTGCCACTGAACACCAAACTTGCACCGTCTACCGAAATGTATCTCGTCGTCGGACCAGGAACTGATAATTACTTTGTCAAGCTCGGGCTATCCCAAATTCAACAGACGGCTGTTCCCTCACGCCACCTCAGTCTCACGCGACCTGCAGTGACGACATACATATGGAGCAGGGTGTGGTCAAGGGCAGATCTCCAAGGAGGGGAAGGGGGTCAAAGGGGCCATGCCCACCCTCCAAAGGTCCTGGAACCGTGATTTGACCCCCCCCCCCCCCCAAGCTCTACCCCCTCCCCCAGTCAACAACTTTTCGCTGACGGCTGACGGCCCGCTACCCCCCCCCCCCCCCCCGGCTGAACAACTTTTCGTGGGAAAAAAAAATACGCCAATGAATTTGCTCTCTCCCCAAACCCACGGCTAGATCCGCACTTGGTTGTGGTCACCCATGCAGTTAACGTGGTGACAAAGATACTATTTGATAAGCAGGGTGGAGGTACGTGTTCGGTGGCGGAGTGGAGGTACTCGGTCAACGTGCTCCTTCTGCTATCTGCCGGAAACTAGAGTAGCATTTGCAGGGATTCAAATCACATATATCACATATCACGTCATTTCGCCCGAAACCAAGCTCTCGAGTAGCCAGCAAGCGACGATGCGAAATGCCCATGTCTCAGTAATAAATTTGAATCGGACGTAGGTATGACACATTTGTATCTGTCGTGATGTTTGACCGATGCAATGGGCGGATGAAACTGCTTTTCTGTAGTGTCTTTTCTACGGGGTGGCTTTAATGCCTCTGCCCTCTACGTAGAAAAGACGCTGTCGCTGTCCACAGGTGGAGTCTGACTCGCTGTCGCTGTCCACAGGCCGCTCATATGTCCCAGTGAGAGTGCCACCTTCCCCGACACCGCCGACTACCGGTACTACTTTGTCTGTATCGACCGCACCCCGATCCGGAAGGCCTGCCCTGACCCCTCTCCGACCCCGGTCCGGGAGGCCTGCCCTGACCCCTCTCCGACCCCGGTCCGGGAGGCCTGCCCTGACCCCTTTCCAACCCCGGTCCGGGAGGCCTGCTCTGACCCCTCTCCGACCCCGGTCCGGGAGGCCTGCCCTGACCCCTCTCCGACCCCGGTCCGGGAGGCCTGCCCTGACCCCTCTCCGACCCCGGTCCGGGAGGTCTGCCCTGACCCCTCTCCGACCCCGGTCCGGGAGGCCTGCCCTGACCCCCTGCTCTTCAACCCGAGCCTGCTCAACCGGGAGAGCACGTGGCTGAGTGCCAGTGAGTGGCTGAGTGCCCTGCACGTAGCTGAGTGCTAGTGAGTGGCTGAGTGCCCTGCACGTGGCTGAGTGTGCCAGTGAGTGGCTGAGTGCCCTGCACGTGGCTGAGTGCCAGTGAGTGGCTGAGTGCCCTGCACGTGACTGAGTGCCAGTGAGTGGCTGAGTGCCCTGCACGTGGCTGAGTGCCAGTGAGTAGCTGAGTGCCCTGCACGTGGCTGAGTGTGCCAGTGAGCGGCTGAGTGCCCTGCACGTGGCTGAGTGCCAGTGAGTGGCTGAGTGCCCTGCACGTGGCTGAGTGCTAGTGAGTGGCTGAGTGCCCTACACGTGGCTGAGTGCTAGTGAGTGGCTGAGTGCCCTGCACGTGGCTGAGTGCTAGTGAGTGGCTGAGTGCCCTGCACGTGGCTGAGTGCCAGTGAGTGGCTGAGTGCCCTGCACGTGGCTGAGTGCCAGTGAGTGGCTGAGTGCCCTGTACGTGGCTGATTGCCAGTGAGTGTCTGAGTGCCCTGCACGTGGCTGAGTGCCCTGCACGTGGCTGAGTGCCAGTGAGTGGATGAGTGCCCTGCACGTGGCTGAGTGCCCTGCACGTGGCTGAGTGACCTGCATGTGGCTGAATGCCCTGCACGTGGCTGAGTGCCCTGCACGTGGCTGAGTGCCCTGCACGTGGCTAAGTGCCCTGCACGTGGCTGAGTGCCAGTGAGTGGCTGAGTGCCCTGCACGTGGCTGAGTGCCCTACACGTGGCTGAGTGCCCTGCACGTGGCTGAGTGCCAGTGATGCCCGGGAGAAAATATGCAGAGGAGCGGCAACGCTGATTTGTCGTGATGTTTCTGGATTGCAAATAAATCCTTCCACTGCTCCTTGGATTGTGTTAATGTGTTTACATGGATTGGTATGAGTGAGTCAAAACGTTGAAACATGGACTAAGATTTATCTTGCAAAGCAGCAACAGTCAAACATGGTTTAGTCAAATGACACATGCAAACTCAAAATTCGCTCGGAATGGCGACAGCCGTGAGGAGAGGTTGACAAGGGTCCGACGTAATAAAGCAGTTCTATTTGCTGTATCTGACCTTCCAGGTCAAGTAAATGACCTCGATCGACCACGTCCAGAACAGCGATTTTGCTGTCAGAAAACCTCAAAATGATAAGTTGATAAATGTAAATAAAAAGGCATGTTCCTAGACCAGTTTTGTCTCAGAAATACAGAAAAGGTAATTATTTATTCGTATGTGGTCAAAAAAGTCAAAAAAAGTTATTAAAATAAATGACGTCATGAATTTCTTACACTTAGGGAGCCATCACTCAGTCAAAAAAAAAAAATGGGTTTGAGTATTGTCCATACTCAGTTCTCTCACATATATTCCGGGTTTTGAACATCTTCGAAAATTGTGATTTTGTGGTGATTAAAAAAAAAAGTTTTTGTTCATTTTCGGGGTCAAAAACCAAAAATCTCGAAAATAAAAGATTGGCATTTTAAAGAAAATGACATTTTATACCATTGTTTAAATGCGTTTGCAATTTGCTCCAAAACTCTGTTTTCTACGATTTTGCAAACATTTATCGTTTTTCCACCAACATGACGTCATCAAAACATCATTTTTTCCAAATTGCTCAACCAATTTAAATCAAATTTTTACAGCATACGTATAATTGTTGTATACTTAGATACTGAAACATTCAGCAAGATGCGCCGCATGTCTAAAAAGTTATGCAAGAAAAACCTCAGGGGGTTCGTTTTAGGACCCCCTCCCCCCGTAGGGCGAGGGTTAAAGGAAAATAATGACCTTTTCCCACACAAATTGAGTTATCACTTGAAATTGACGAAACCAAAATATATTGTAAATTTGTTACATTTTGCATATAAACATTCCTACCGAAATTTATTTCAAGTTAAAGTTAATAAGCGTTCCACACTTTTAACGACCGGTATAGGTACTCTCAAGTACCTATATTGGTAACAAATTTCGGTGTTCACCAAAAACCCGGTATTTATTTTTGACGAAATGTTACTGAAAATATGACTTCCACTCTGTTTATCGTGATTATGTGTCTTACTGCCTTTAAAAATCAACAAACATTGAATAAAAAGGCAACCAAATTAGCAGTTAACTTATGCACCCAATGACGGCCTAGTTAGTGGTTGCGACCTTCAATTTGTGAAAATTGGTTCATGTATTTTGAACATTGGGAGTTTTGTTTTGCTTTGTCTCTGGTTGTGTATAACACTAGGCTTAACCCGCGCGGCGCTGGGGGGTAAATTTTACCCCCCCCCTCCCGGATTTGCTCCATAACTTAAAAACTATGACAGATATCGAAATTAAACTTTCGGTACCTTATGGTACATCAATTCTACATCTTGTGTTACAATTTTTTTGAAATTCGTGAAAATTTTGAGGAGATAATGACGTTTTAGTGACGTCATGTCATGTCATTTTTGGTGAAAAAACGTTAAATGTTTGAAAAATCGTAGAAAATAGTGTGTTGATGCAAATCGCAAATAAAAGGCGTCAAAAGAAATCAAATAACATTGTCTTTAACATGGCTATCTTAGATGTTCAAAATTTTGGGTTTTTGACCCCAAAAAATGCCAAAAACTGATTTTGGGGGAAGAATTTCCACAAAAGTTTTTTCTTTAAAGATTTTCAAAAACCGGAAGACATATTAGAGAACCGAGTATGAACGATGTTCAAACCAAATTTCAAAGCAATTTCTTTATTTTTGGCTGACTTATGGCTCTCTAAGAATAAGTAACTCATGACGTCATTTTTTGAATTGCGTTTTTTGGCTTTTACTGACCAGATACAGACAAATAAATTCCACCACTGTATTTCGAAGACAAAACTAGTCTAGAAACATGCAATGTTTATTTAGATTAATCAATTTCAAATTTTGACCTTATTGTGACCTGACCTTGACCTGAGGGCGATTATATGGTGTCAAGTTGTGAAAATGGCTGCTTCTATCGAATTATACGTGTAAAATAACCCATACAGCATGTGTCGCATGGCTTTCGTAGACCTGTGACCTTTTGTGACCTGACCTTGACCTTGACCTTTGCTTAAAATTTCATTTTTACTTATGCGGGAGATGCATTATACATTTGGGAGCACTTTGTGAGATAATAGTTGCAATACAAGGCTTTGGATGGAAAGTATAGCCCAAAAACCCAAATACTTACATTTTGACACTTGACCTGACCGTGACCTGACATGTACCTTATGTTAATATTTTCGGGCATGCGTTAGATTCTTCTCACTGAGAGCTTTCGATCCCCGCCTTGCGCATCTCGCTGCGATTATTGGTTCGGAAGATACGAGGAGGGGGTAAAATTTACCCCCCCCCCCCCCAGCGCCGCACGTTCGAATGGAGACCCCAGCGCCGCGCGGGTTAAGCTTATCATTAAAAACAATCTTGAAACAATTACAAAATGGCAATGAAATCGGAAGTTTACTTATGCACCCAACGGCGACCTATTTAGTGTCGGCGCTTTGTTTCATTGACCAATCCGGGACGTTGTCACGCTTCTTGGTGCACTTACTTCATTTCTGGCCCTATGACTTGTTTACAAATAAACATTCAAACCAGAGATAGTGATGGATCATACTGTTCGATTTTCGAAATCGAAAAAGTTGTTATTTCACTTTTAAATTTAGATGCGATCAATTTGATACCATACATGTGTAATAAAATAATGCAGAGAAATAAATCAAAAGGTCGTTATTTCCCTTTAAGTATATTTGAAATAAATATGTTATTTATGTGTAAAGATGGAGATGTTTTTTCTTTCTCATAAAGCAAGCGAAAGGAATTGTAAAATAAACGAATTTAGATGCGATCAATTTGATTCCATACATGTGTAATAAAATAAGGCAGATAAATAAATCAAAAGGTCGTTATTTCCCTTTAAGTATATTTGAAATAAATATATTATTCATGTGTGAAAATGGACATGTTCTCATAAAGCAAGCGAAAGGAATTGTAAAATAAACGAGCTGCTATTACCTATTGGGAGTTTTAAACTTTGACCTACCACCACTCTTGACAGCGCCAAAAGCTGTCAAAGGCCAACAATGGAAAAGTGGAGTGCAGAAAAGTGTGGAGAAAGTGGAGAAAATCTGGCGGCTGTCTACATCCTCAAAATATAAGATCACAGCGAATAGACTATACTATCTTATACAGTTGTATGTACAAAGGCATCAACAGAAAACAAAATGAATTGACAAGTCCGCTGCTGTTTGGGTATCAGCCTTGTTCGAAAGCGAGTACATTTGTGCATTCACTATGTAAAGCATTACCATGTAAAACACTGGCCTAGAAATTTAATGTGCTAGGGAATTAGACACTATTTAGACACATAACGGCCCCAGCCACCTGCTCAAAGCGGCACACCAAACTTTCATCACATCCTGGCACGATACGACCTGCAGCGAAACCGAGTGCGTAAGATCGGTGTCACCAATGCGTGTCTGCGGCCTTGGCCAGCGCGAGGTTCACCGTGTGTGACCTGAGCAGGAACGTGCAGCAGGGAATGGGCGGGGCAGGCGCCGCACGGCCACCGACAGGCAACGCCAGTGTGGCAAGAGAGTGAGAGGGTACTCCCGAACCAGAACGGCCGGGATATAGCCGGCTGGCCAGGCCGGAATGGACACAGAACAGTCGGGTAGCCAGTGGCGAGTGGTGGACGGTGTCTAAGCGGCGACATATACTGAGAGATCAGCGGTCAGGTCAGCGGGTCAGGTCAGCGGTCAGATCAGCAGCAGCAGCAGCAGCAGCAGCAGCAGCAGCAGCAGGTCGGCTCGGCAGACCCTCAAGATGTACTCCTGTTCCGTGCTGGTGTGTGTGCTCCTGGTGGCCCTCCAGACGGCCGCTATGGCCTCCTCCGTCCCTGCCGCGGAGAGAGCGCGGGGCGCCAAAATCGACAGTGACAGGTGAGACAGCCAGCAGTGCTGAACGTCTTGTGGTATGTGCAGGCTACTGATACTACATGACGAACTATACGCTTAGCTATCAATATTTATTGCCTTTATGTATTTTATCTATGCTTAAGTTGTCTTTTTACCTTGGACGAGTCAGACTTCCTTGCGCATGCGAGGGTGATATTTGTCGTACTTGTTAGCAATTCATTTGCTTTTAAATTTTAAGCTGTTTCGAACGTAAGGATGTTTTCTTACAATAGCTCTAAAACTGTAATGACTCCTTTATAAAAAAAAACGTTGCTTTATCAGTACTTTACTATTAAATGTCTGTGGTAAAATAAATACTGTTGACAGGGTTATAACTTTTAGCATGTGATGAACTTAAGAAATAATTATATTCATACTTCGCGGTTCAATGTTAAACGTAACGGTCTCTGTCTCTGTTCTCTGTCTTTGTCTGTTGACGTCTGTTGTCTCTGTCTCTGTTCTCTGTCTCTGTCTGTTGACGTCTGCTGGATAATAATATAATATAAATGTAAGTCATGAGTTGGCCGTTACCTGTTGGCACATGTATGTATTGCCGGCGCTATATACACAATATTCAGATTACTGTCTGTTTTGCGTCAGTGGGTCGTTCTTCAGTGGCGGGTTCCAACCGTCGGCCGCAATGCCGGAGAGGAGGTCAGATAGCTACCAGGCCGCCAGCACCGCCTATCAGACTTCTCCAAGCTACCAGGTAACGACAGCACGGACACGACTGGGGGGGGGGGGGGGGGGGGGAGACGAAGAAAGTGATGTGAGGAGTGTCGGCCAATGGATGTGGCTAAACCTGGTGTTGGTGGTAAATCGGCAAACATGTATCTTGACACGCGCACTGGAGGGGGGGGGGGGCGAAATCCGCCCACCCTCCTGTTTTGTTTGTGTAAATATCACTTGATTTGACCGGTCGATATGCATCATTTAATATATACCAGCTATCAAATGAATGGCGCGTTGTTTAAAGTAAGAAAAATCAAAATCGGCAGAAAACTTTTTGGGTTATATGCAATCAAAGTTTAAAAAAATGTATAAATGCCTCCAAAATGACCGCAGTGAAATGTTGATATGTAAATGGCCTGAGGTCAAATGCAACTTCTATCATACCTATTGTATCATTAGACTTTCCAACAAATCATTAAACCCATTTTGGGGGTATACATGCAATCACTGCGTTCAATAACAATGTGAAGCTAAGGAGCGCAAAACAAGCAACATTTAGCATATTTAACCTCATTCGACCTTGAAGATATTAATCTAGGGTATTTTTTTTTTTACAAAACAGAGATCCCCACAGCATCTTACACTCTACAAATTTCGTTAGTCTGTTATGGGAGCTGAGATCTTAGGGGGGGGGGGGGAGAATCCGCCCCCCCCCCCCCTCCAGTGTGTGCAATTATCAAAAGCCGTCCAGTGCGCGTGTTAAGCGCTTATGTTTTCTGCTATCTCCCGGTTATTCTTTTTTATTTTCGTGATCAATAGTTCACAACAACTGGTTTCGCAAGGAATCCCTATGGATATAAAATCGTTGTTACAATAACTTTTTTTTTTACAATACATTGATGTGGATAAGAAGTCCTTCGTAAATCGTATTTATACTTTCGTTACACAATCCGGTATATCTCCGACTTCAGACTGTCATTGCCTCCTCTTTCTCAGAGTGGTGATATCTCCAGCTACCAGCCCAAGTCCGCAACGCACGCCTCGGCCCGCTTCTTCGATCTCGGCTCTCTGTTCTACGGACTGCAGGTATGTTGGAGGCACAGCAGTGCCGCCACGGCACAGCAGTGCCGCCAGTACATTACAGCCACGGCACAGCAGTGCCGCCAGTACATTACCCTACAGGACAGCTTGCCACCTAATAATCAGCCCGCCATCACTGAGTGAGTCGGAACCTCTCCTGTGATTAGTACCAAAGCCTAACTAGTCGACAATTCACAGTGGCACGTTCACATGGGAGAAAAACTATCCTCGTACGCTGGCACTTACACAACGTGTGCCTATACGTGGCTAAACATCAGTTTTGCATTTCCCTAAGCGTGGCATCCATTATCCTTGACCGTCTCCCCTGCCCAGTCCTCGCCGCGGCCGCCGAGTGTCCCATCTGACGGTGCCGTGCGCCGCTGTCCGGCAGGCCAACTGGCCCGGAGTGCTGATCGCCGTCGTGGTGGTGATCGGCACCATCATCATCGTGCCCTGGATCGCCTCCAAACTGCTCGGCACTGGCGGTTCCAGCTACCTGAACCTGGGCGGCGCCGGCCGCTCTGAGGATGGTGAGTAGCCGCAGTCTGGCGCGGACCGGGCTACCGAGTCTGGAGCAGTACGGCTCTGTCGCAACGGGTGAAACGGGTGGACGTAACAGTTTGATGGTGTGATCGTGGCAGGTGAAAATGGATAGGTCCATTCCGCGGGGGTGGTTACAGGGCGAAACGGGTGAAACCATTGTCATCGCTTTGTGTGCTCCGCGTTATTGGTGTGGTAAAGATAATGCAATGGTAAAGATAATGACCAACAATGGTGTAACGTTCAAAGACTGCAGTTAGTTAGGCAACACATCCTGACTAAAACTATGTGCAATATATTTGCACACATTTTCTATTTTGCACCTGAGAGCACAGCTAAATAATTATGGATAATCAAATGTCACTAAACTTTCATTTCATGGGATGGTTTCAATGTAGGTGGTGTTGTATCTTTATATCATAGATAAGCAGCCTATTGTACTGCTGTTGGCAGGACAGATATCACCATACCCATGGTGGTAGTGGTGGTAGTGATGGTGATGGTGGTAGTGGTGGGGGGGGGGGGGTGGTGGGGGTGGGGGGTAGGGGGTAGGAGCCGTGACCTCTCTCCCCAGCTGACCGACCTGACACACAGCCACAGTGCGCCGACATTGCGTCACAGAGAGGGTCGCGACCGTCGGTCGGCCCTGACACCGCGTCACGCTACCGTGACTCCCCGTGACGCCCGTGACGGCTGTGCAACCCGGGACTTATGTCACAGCCCATGACACTGCGGGAAGAGGTTTAACGCAGCTTATTTTCAACGGTGTGCCCATGCCGTTGCGCCTACTATGTGTGTGTTTTTGCGGTCCTCGGCGGGGTCGGTGGACCGCGGATATCCGCCGTTCGCCGGACTACCCGCGGGGCGGGTCCGCCGCCGAGCGTGACGTGTGACGTCACCCATGGCGGTGCGTCACGCGCCACTGTGACATGTGCGGCGTGATGTCATCCCTACGGGTGGGCCGAGGAAAAGTCGCGGCTCGGGATGGTTGTCACTCCGCTTGCGTGTTTAATGTTTTTGTGATTCAATAATTGGAACTTTAGTTAAATGGCACGAGCTTGGTAGTTCGACGTTTAACTTGATGGCTCATACTTTTACAAATAATTCGGGGCGCATTTCACCACTCTGTGCACGTCGCAGATGCATATCAACTTTAAACTTGTATCCCTTGGAGTGACCTGGCATCGACCTGATGCCACCTTTGCGAGACAGATGACCTAACCGACTCTCTATAGAGAGAACAGGACTTTTTCAAGCGGCTACCTTACGCTGAGGCTCCGACTAAGACGCACACCAGCAGGACGGGACTTCGTCGTCAGGCCGCGTCAGGACTTTGGACCGCTGCGACTAAGAACTGCAGCGACAACGAACAGCAGCGACCAACGGCTGACATCAACTGACTCTAAACTGTGGTGACGTAGTGACCCTGATGTGTGGCGACGTAGTGACCCTGATGCGTGGTGACGTACCGACTCCGATCCCTCGAGACTCACCAGTTATTGACTCGTCTCCGACTCATCGGTCGATATGCCCCTCGCGATATGCCCCTCGCTGAGCCCCTCGCGATATGCGAACTGTGCATACAGACTCAGAGATATTCTCTGAGCACTTCTGTTAAGGTACGCTTACAATACCATAATTTCAAACTGAACTATCGCTTGATTCCCTCATCGAAGATATTGCTCCTTTGTTTCACATTTCTCACACCAATACCCTGACATTGTCTCGCTCTGTCCGGCTGAAAAAGCTACCGACCTGATCGTCCTGACCTCCTGATCGTCCTGACCTCCTGATCGTCCTGACCTGCTGATCGTCCTGACCGCTGAACCCCTCACTATCCTGACCTGATACACCTGTGACTCATCATTTAACACCCGTCAGCCCGACAGTTCAGACCTCCTATGACATCCCTACCACGTGACAGATGTCTTCTGACCTCGCCTGGAACTCCTTCTGACATCTCTTTCTCCCTCTCGGCGGGCAGGTGCCGACTCCGCGTCACTGCTGGCCCTGATGGACAAGGCCCTGCAGAAGTACGACCTCGATGCCACTGCGTGCATGCAGCGTGGCGTCTGCTCCTACGTCCGGAAGGCGGCCCTCGATGTCGTGGAAGGCCGTGCTGACTCCACTGACCTCATCGTGCACGGACTCTCCAGGTGAGAAAGAGAGAGGAAGGGAGAGAGAGGGGTAGAGAGAGGGTGAGAGATAGGGAGGGAGAGGAAGAGAGAGAGAGAGAGAGAGGGAGGGAGAGAGAGAGGGAGAGAGATAGAGGGAAAGAGAGAGGGAGAGAGAGAGAGAGGGAGAGCAAGAGGGAGAGGGACATGTGGAAGGCAGAGAGGGATGGGGAAGCAAAATGGGAGAGAGGGGGAAAACAAACCAACTCTTCATCATTCATGAAAAATATAGCGCACCATTTTCAGAAACGTAAGGCCACAGTACATAGTAACATAAGGCCACAGTACCGGGCAGTCACCCAGCCGTGACGTTTCGTCACAGCTCACCGTCACAGAAGCGGGACACCGAGCGCGGGTGTGCAAACGGATTGTTCAACATGCGCATTGCGCATCGCGCATTGCGCATTGCCCGCTTGTGTCACTCTAGATTATCCGTAGCTGCGCTAGCCAGGTCACGGTATGCTCGCTCACTGTCTGGCTGCCCGCGTCATGCTTCAGCGTTCTGTATGCGCCATTAATGTTCCAGTAAAGTTCCAGTAACATTCGAATAACGCTCCAGTAACGACAAACTAACGTTTCAGTGACGTTCCAATAACGCTCCAGTAACAAGAACTAACGTTCTAGTAACCTTCGACTAACGTTCCAGTAGCGTTTCAGTAACATTCCAGTAACGTTCCAGTAACGTTCCAGTAACGTTCCAGTAACGTTCTAGTAACGCCGGATCTCCTCTGTTCCAGCAACTCGTTGCTGACCTCGTGGCTGGACGGCACTTCTATCCTGGATGCTTCCAACGTGGGCCGGTCGGGCGCCGACTGCGCCCAGTCCTTCGCCACCTGCTCCCTGGGCGCCGACTCGGTGATTCGCGTCATCCAGGACCTCGTCGGGGACTCCCAGTAGAAGGCACGGTGCGACGACAGCGTTACGAAGCCGTCATCGGGGTGAAAGGTGCTGCCGCCCCTGCCCAACGGCCGGAGGGAGGGAAGCCAATTGGTCTTTCAAGCTGACATCGTGGCTTCATGATGCACGCGGGTGACACCAATGTGTGTTTGTGTGTTTTGAGAGAGTTTGGTGATGATTTAGTGCAAATTGAATAATGGTGAAGCTGTAGTGCCTTTATTCGACGTCATTTGGTTGGCTTATCAAATTCAATGACATTTTAATGTAATCAAATTGTCAAATTTAATGAATTTTTGTTATTGTTCCGGGCACATGGGATCATTTTTTTTTATCAGAACATCCGACTTTACTTTTCGAATATTTTGTTAATCAAAGGGTTATGCATTTGAATGCCTTAAATTTAAATTGACTGGTTCAAATTTAAACTCCCTGCAGGGAGATTTCGAGACAACATTACTGAGGACGTTTGTCACAGCATCATGCTTTCGGAAGACGTTGTTGTGTGCACCGTGACGTTGTTGTGTTCACTGTGACGTTTCTGTGTTCACCTGTATTTTTAGCACCAAACCGATGTAGTTTGTTGATGGGAATATACGCATGGTACAAACTCCATTGTTTCTTCCCGAAGCATATAGAAAAGAAAGATGCCACCATCTTGTTAATCAGACATGGGTACTGTAATGACATGTTAATTGCTACCCCAGAACCTTTCAAGAGAGTCTTCTGAAATGTGGCGAACTGACATTCGACTATCTCGGGCAAAATTAAGTTGCATGTGACTGTGTAGGAAACTTCTACCGTGAGTAGAAGCCGTAGAAGCACTTCTGGCTGTCGCCCGACGTCGAGAGCGGCGGATCCCCGAGCAGAAACCTCTGCCGCCGCCGCCGCCGCATGGCACGGCAACGGCCGGCCGCCACCGCGCTGACCCCAAGAGATAAGCTCAGTAGATGACAAACTATTCAGCTTTATTCGTCACTGTTAGCTGATTTCTTTAGCTAGGTATTAAGCTGATCTCTTTAGTTGTTTCTGCCAACGACAAACGAAACAATAGTTCACAAGCGAGCACCAGCATTCCTATAACTAAAATAGGTAGGCCTACTCATTTATGCCCCCTAAGCTCTCCGGCCAAGGAAAGCTAAACCAGTAAATAATTTTACACGACGACACGAAATTATCCTACCAAACAGAACAATACTTAAACACTCAAACCGCATCACAGCGGCGTTAACTCTTTCACAAAGCCATCGGCAAGGCAAAGAATGTCGTGAGAATACCAGTTGCCCACTTACCTACTCAGTTCAGTCTCACGGTTTTACACTGGCGGCAGTCGCGCAGCGCTCCAAAGGCCCGATCCCAAATAGCCAAAAGGCCCAGAATCTCACCGGGCGAGCCCAGGAAACCAAAGAGCGGGGGCACATGCTCACGCTTGTCACTCCCGGTGAGTGAAAGTGCAACACAAACAGCGCTTACAGATCGATTCGAGGAGAATATCAGCGCCAGACACAGAACCATGTAACATTGAGATGTCACAGCTTATTAGTCCGAGGACATACTTCAGTCTGTCAGAAAATGACTTTTGGCGCTTACAGGAAGAAACTGGCATTCGTGTTCTTAGTTCGAAAGATTGTTGCAGCTCAGCATACTACGTAAAACAAAACTTGCCTCATGATACAAGTATATTTCTTGTAATATATTTACATTACATGACATACATGACATACATGACTAGATGCCTAACAATAGACACGAGCATAAAAGAGTATGTACAACATTTTCACTTCCTTTCCACAAAGTACTCGCATTTCCACAACGCTCCTGGCATGGCTCACCGCAACCATAAGACGCATCATTGTTAAAAAAAACAGCGCGCACAAGCACGGCTTTTTACAATGTAAAATTTGCTTTGATACAATCACAGTAGGTGGGTTCACGGGTATCTCGATACATAAAGAACAACTCGGCTATGTTACACTGTTTGACTTCGCACATACGGACTGCATTCTGCACGCGGTACGTCATGACAAAAACAATCCCGGCACACCGAGCAGTTGAGTAGCGCTCCTCTCACGCCTTGTAGAGAAAGTGGGATTTTGTTGTTTGCTGTTTGATCGATATAACCTTGTATGAACATACATTTGTCGTTATAAAGCAACACACTCCTTGCCATGTTCATGTCTGAAAGTTGTCATTTTTATGCGGCTCTGATTTGAGCTATGTCAGCGTATCGTCTAATCAACGTTATCCAGAGTAACGAGCAAGTTGTTGGCGCAACAACTCAACAACTGACGCAACACATATGTAGCGCATGTATGAGCGAGAGATTCATTGAAACAAATATGTTTAAAAAAAATTATACACATTTGCGATTTTGTTCCCACAAATCATCGGATGGGATAAGCGCATTTTGCACTCGGCAGGACACAATGAATAGAAGGTAACATTATTCAGTGTTCGTGCGAGGAACATAGGTCATGTATACAAGAATGGCAGTGACCTCTCCTCGTCGTAAATAAGAAGTTCAAGGCAAAATATTATATTAGATTAGGGTGAATTTTCGGCCACAGGCCATTGTCAAACCGATTATAGTCAGTTATACATTCGATTTGACAATGGCCTGTGTCCGAAAATTCGCCCTAATCTAATATAATATTTTGCCTTGCACTTCTTATTTACGACGAGGAAAGGTAATTTTCATTATGTTATACAATAGAAGGTAACCTTACATTTCAAATGTAAAATTTTTATCAGTACTTTCGCGATAAAATACCAAAGATAATATAGTGTGTGTAAGTCGATTTTTAGAACCGAGTAACCTGACACAACACATATGGTATACATCTTCGCGTCGTTTTGGTCTTCTCAGACCTCGCGAAAGGAGTGCATCAAAACAAATATGAGTGAACAGAGGAGGCATCGAATAAACCAATATGATAGATCTAAAATCACTTTGCATTGTCTCACCATATATCTACACATACCCTCCTGACACTCCCCGTCGCGCCTGGCACCGGCGTATAAACGGCGTCCCACTCGGCTCACCGACACCCAACCTGGCGTCCCACTCGGCACACCGAGCCTGGCGTCCCACTCGGCTCACCGACACCCAACCTGGCGTCCCACTCGGCACACCGAGACCAAACCTGGCGTCCTACTCGGCACACCGAGACCAAACCTGGCGTCCCACTCGGCTCACCGACACCCAACCTGGCGTCCCACTCGGCACACCGAGACCAAACCTGGCGTCCCACTCGGCTCACCGACACCCAACCTGGCGTCCCACTCGGCACACCGAGACCAAACCTGGCGTCCCACTCGGCTCACCGACACCAAACCTGGCGTCCCACTCGGCACACCGAGACCAAACCTGGCGTCCCACTCGGCTCACCGACACCGAGCCTGGCGTCCCACTTGAAACACCGACACATTTAGTCTCCGTAACTTGCCCCATGAGGTCGCGTGATTTCAGTCTGTAGTTAGGCGAAAGTAGGTACACCTAATCACGTTGTATCCAGACTTGTCAATGATTCAATGTGAATCGACTACTTTTGATTGAATCATTCTCATTTCAAATGAATGACTCATGAATCGATTCACCTCATGCGCAAACCTGTTGTGAGTCACTGATTGAATCATTCATACAGAGAAAATAGGCTGATTGAATCATTCATCGCTCAAATAATCATTCTTTTTTGGTCGAACAGCATAAACTGTCCACAAAATATGACAGCGGCCCAGCATTCATCTGTGCCCTGTGGGCAAACCAGGCACTTAATGGCCAATTATATGAGCTCTGTGTCCTGAGCTGTAGCCTGTAATTCATCTATGCGTAAAGAAAGTGAGGCTTTGTGTCCAACTCCAGTGGGCACAAAGCCACTGTTCAATCAGCCCTAACTAGGTGAATACCTTGGAACTGGTAGGGGTAGGGGTAGGTACCTAAATACTTAGAAAAGGTAACTAACTGATAACTCATACTTTGGTTCATAAACCACACAGTACACGCACACCTTTTTCACACGAAAAATTATCAAAAAGTACCCACCTTTTCCTAATTTCTAGGCTATACCATATCAAAAACGAAATCATAAACAAACATTTGCATGACCTCCGCATGTCCCAAATATCACTGTCGCATCGGCGCCGCTTTATTCCACATCATGCTTTATAAAAAATTATACCTAATGCAAAATCAAAATAAATGTTCTATTCGCTTAAAAAAGTGAAACCTAAAGTCATTAATGCTTTTGGAACTTGGAATTTGCAATTATAATAAATATTATAAATATCATTTTATAATCAAAATAAACATCACGCGTGTCCAATTGCCTCACATTCACATTCACATTCGGAAATACATTCGCGAACTATTTGGATTGGCTTCAAAATTGATACACAGATAGATCACGACCTAGTGATCATTCTGATAAAATCTTAGAGTCGCACATTTAAAATCAAAGAAGTTAGAGCAGGTTTAAGGTCAAACAGCAGACTATTCTGATGTGCATGAAAATTGGCACACAGGTAGAGCATGACCTCCCTATCACGCTCATAAAATCTTAGAGTCGCACATTCAAAATCAAATGAGCTAGACAAAGGAGTCGACACTTCCCTTTAATGTTGAGTGATTGAATCAAGATTTAATCATTCATTATGGTAATGTTGAGTGATTGAATCATGATTGAATCATTCATTATGGTAATGTTGAGTGATTGAATCATGATTGAATCATTCATTATGGTAATGTTGAGTGATTGAATCATGATTGAATCATTCATTATGGTAATGTTGAGTGATTGAATCATGATTGAATCATTCATTATGGTCCGTGAATCACTGTGAATCGATTCATGACAAATATGAATCATTGACAAGTCTGGTTGTATCCCATATCATCCCCACACGATATGGCGAACATACTAATGTCTTCATGTTTCCCTTGATTTCAGAGACTTTACTTAGGTACTCCGCACCTCTGCCAACGAATATCCACCAATTCACACCCACCCTTCAGCACTCCGAGTTATCTAACATCAATTCCCTCCGGTCCACCCTTCCTTCCCACACTCCAAACTCCAAACTCTCCACTCCAAACTCCAAACTCTCCACTCCAAACTCTCCACTCCAAACTCTCCACTCCAAACTCCAAACTCCCTACTTGCTGAAGGACCACGAGCCCATCTTCTTGATACACTCGCCGTCTTCATTGAAGGTGGCCAACGTCAGTCGGTGCAGCTTGTTGCTGAGGCAGCTGTCCGGCATCTCCCTCCGGGTCACCGTCGTCAGCGGCACCAGCGCGTCGTCCACGTCCGAGGCGTCGAACAGTGGTGCGTCCATTTCGTCTCCGTAGCGCAGCGTTCGCCGCTTTATCTCCTCGACGCAGGACGAGATCAGCGCGTCCATCAACGCAGACTGTGGCAGGAAGGGGTGGAGAGGTGGGGCGAGTGCAGTTAAAACACCAGATGCAGGGGACTTAATAGCTGTTCTGAGGTTTGTTCAGCTTATGGACTGCGTTCCGCACATTAACCCTCGCCCGGGTAAGGCAAAATCAATACGTGTTCGGGTAGGCGGGGGGGGGGGGGGGGGGTACGACCCCCCTTAGCGTTTCGCCCCTAATTGAGATTCGATTCAAAGACGACCGTGTTGCTTGTGACGAGAAGAAGCCGATGATACCCGGTTTTAAGGTATTGGGTCATTATGTGACCTCTGAGGTCATGTCAATTACCCAAAAGTCATAAAACTGAAAATGCGTATACATTGAATGTTATCGAGCTAGAATCGTGAATGAGCATACCATAATGCTTAATAGGTGCCAAATTCGTAATTAGCGTCACAAAATGTTATAAAAACTGCCAAATTTAAAAAAAATGTCAAAGTAAAAAGGTCAAATAGATCCCAAATTTAAAACCAGCGTCACAAATTGTCCTAGAAACCGCCAGAATCCCCCCAAAAAGTAATCTGACGTCATTGGAGGTCAATGACCTCAGTTCACCTCTGAAAATGTCACAATATCAGTAGAAACCACAACTGTCACCTGAAAACACCTTTGCATATGCTCCTGAACAACAAACACTCGGAAACTGCACAAGTTACAAGCATCGATCTGCGGGACGCCAGTTGCGCCTGACATGAACTTGAGAAACAGGTCATAGGTCACTGGTCATGTGGGTTAGAAATTCAAATTTATCAGATTATATGTCAAATTTTTCCTAAGTAGGGTACTGAAAGTTTCGTCGCAATCGGTAAGAAACTACACGAGTTATTTCAGAAAATCCGAGGGGGTGGCATCCACCCCCTACCTGGGCGAGGGTTAAGACACGCGAAACATCATACAAAACTATTTTGACTTTAATTTTCCTTAGATAATTAAACTTATTCACCAAGGCCATGCAATGTATTAAGCAGCTTGTTGTCTCACCTGTTTCGAGAACACCTGCAGTACCTTGGAGATTCGCATTCCGTACTCGACTGCCTGGAACTGCAGGAAGATGCAGGGCATGCAGTCCCTGATGCTTTCCTGGCACGGCCGGGCGAAGTCCCAGGCCAGCTCATCGTAGCTCAGACCAAGCAGAACCGTCTGCGGGAAACACGTATGCACATTTAGTTAGGCAATGCAAAACACAAAAACATACAAAGTATTACAGCGTAGGAAACCCATCGAGACAGTGTGGGCCGGATCTCAAAGGATTAACCCTCGCCAGTGCCAGGGAGGGGGGGGCACCCCCTCGGTTTTTTTTCGGAAATAACTCGCGTAAATATGAACCGATTGCGATGAAACTTTCAGTACCCTACTTTTGAACAATTTGACACATTCTGAAATTTTGAATTTGTAGGTCACATGACCCGTGACCTATGAACTGTTTTTCAATGTCATATCAGGCGCAACTGGCGTCCCGTAGTATTAATCCTTGTAACTTGTGCAGCTTCCGAGTGTTTGTTGTTCAGGAGCATATGCACAGGTGTTTCCAGGTGACAGTTGTGGTTTCCATTGAGATTGTGACCTCGATTGACCTTTTCAGAGGTCAACCAAGGTCACTGAACTCCGATGACCTCATATTACTGTTTTGCTTCTGACAGTTTCTAGGACATTTTGTGCCGCTGATTTCAAATATGGGATCCATTTTACATAATTATATGTTCCACTGGGGTCATGCGCTCCCACAGGTCAACCGAGGTCACTGACCTCAAATGACCCGACATGACCTTTTTGGAATTTGTCCGTTTCTAGGACATTTCGTGACGCTGATTAAAAATTTGGAACCCATTTAGCATAATGATATGCTCATTCACGATTCTAGCTCGATTAAATTCAATGTATACGCATTTACAATTTGGTTTACTTTTGGGTCATTGACATGACCTCAGATGTCACCTGATGTCCTAGGACCTTGCAATCGAGTGTCAATGGCTTCCTCTCGTGACAATTAACACGCTCGTTTTTTAATCAAATTTCTAGCTCAATTAAGGGCGAAACGCTAGGGGGTTGTACCCTCCCTCCCCCCTGCACGGTCACGCACTGATCGGACGCTGCACTGGCGAGGGTTACCATAAGTATTGCCTGTGACACTCAAGTGAAATCATTCCACAATAAATTCGAGTTACTTCGTGAGCAAGATAATTTGATTATATTCTCAAACTCCTCATCAGCAGCTGAAGCGTACTCAACCAGCACATGTTTCTCGTAAAGCACATATTAGAGCGTGCTTGAAACATATTTGAAATCTAACACGTCAATCTCACTAATCAAAGGTAAAGCCAAAAATACCAGCACCACTCAGCGGACGGCCTATCCAATAAACTGTCAATGCTCCTTCACCGCTCACAAAATCACGCTCCACTTGCCTCTCAGCTCCGCACCCCCTCCCCTCACACTGAGCACCGTCTCCTCTCCGCCCCCCCCCCCCTCTCCTCCCCCTTATCCTCCCCCTCTCAGCTCACCCGTGCGGCCTTGTCAATCACGTAGACTCCATGTCCATTGATGGACACCAGGACGGGAATGTCCGGCCGGTAAAACACGGACAGCACGGAGCGGGTCGGCTGCTCCACCTGGCCGTGGAAGAACGCACTGCCATAGTAGGGCAGCGACCAGCAGAACTCGAGGTATTTGCGGACGAGCTTGCGTCGCGTGGCGCCGCTAGGGATGCTGCGAAACTGTTCGATGATGCGGGCCTCGGCGCTGGCCTTCCCGCCGATCTTGCTGATGAGGGACCAGCTGTGACTGATGATGTGGTCCGGCAGGTACTCTGTGATGTGGGACCTGAGGGGAATCAGTGTTTTTTTCATCACGGTTTTCATGTTGGCTACTGGCCAGTGGCGAATCCAGGAGGGAGGGCACGGGGGTCATGACCCCCCCCCCCCCTGGGCCGTGAAGGGGCAACACCGCTCCGGGGCACCACCAAAACCCCAAAATAAAGCAAAAATAAAGCAAAAATAAAGCAAAAATAAAGCAAAAAATTCCAACATAAAACAAAAAAAATCCAAAGTAAAGCAAAAAATGCTGCGCCGCTGCGCCGCGCACATCATTCAGTGTTCTTTGAACCAAGGGCACCACCGCACCGGTGTACCAGGAGCACCACCGCGCAGGTGTACCAGGGGCACCACCGTGCCGGTGTATCAGGGGAACCATCGGTGTATCAGGGGACACCACCGCGCAGGTGTAACAGTGGCACCACAAAGAAGTGTACCAGGTGCACCAACGTGCCGGTAGGCGGCACTGTGGGGCGAGGGGAGGCACCGGGGAACTATGCCTCCTTGAATCCAGGAGAGGGTAACAATGGCCTGGTGCTGTCATGACATCAGTGGTGAATTGGTCGCATTGGTCGCATTGGTCGCTGGAAACTTGTTGTCAATACAAAGCAAAATGAAATAGGGGCATCCTCAAAATATAGTGGACCAAATCCGTTGCGTTTTCAGATTTGGGCATAGGTAGGGGCACCACAGCAATTGATGACCCCCCCCCCCTTGAAGATTTTCTGGATCCGCCCCTGCTACTGGCTAGTCAAAAGCCTGCAGGTCCGAAACTATTATTACGACTACGACTCAACCCAAAACAGTGCATCGATCAGTATTATGACTCACTCTATAATAAGCAAGAAGTAAGTATAATGTTTCAGTCATCAAAACCCATTAATAGGCATTCTGATTTAATCCACATCAACCAAACACTTTCTAAGCCCGCGGTGGTTACTTGAAGAAGTCTGGGGTGTGTATGTCGGCGTCGAACGCTCCGAGTTCCAGGCGGGCCTGCAGGCCAGCCAGCATGTCGTAGTCGCTGGCCTCACACGGGTAGCGGCCCTCCAGGATGTTAAACTTGGCCTCCTCGTACAGCAGCTCCAATATCCGCGGGTCGCTGCGAAAGAGGTCAGTCGGGTCACGACGGGGTCACGGCAGGGTCTTCTCTCGACACCTGCCGGGTTCGAACGGATGTCAGTTATTACAGAAGGTAGTGAGAAACAATACATTAAAGTTAGCCAATGCACTTTGATTAGCGACCGCAATTTACTGACTACTTTTGCTGACAAAAGTAGTCAAAAAATTTACACAAAGTACACATGATTTCGTACCGTATTTTCATTTCGTCCTTCTTGAAGAAGAACACGTTGCGCTGGAAGGAGACGATGGGTTCGTCTTTGAGCAGCGCGTCCTCCTCGGCAGGGGAGTACTTGCTGAGCAGAGTTCGCCAGTCGCGACGGATGCGGAACGGCTTGTGGCGGGCTTTCAGCTGAATCTCTGAAACGACGACGGCGCTCTTAGAAAAAGTGTGTTACGTATTCGTTGTTGCTCTGTGTAATTGGCTTATAACCAATGTTAACAATTTAGTAGCGATTTGTCGACTTTGAGACTTAAATTGAGAGGATTGCTTGCAATAAAATGGTTAAAATGATCATAACTGAAAATGGCAAATTATTTATTCTCCACAGAACGTGTATATAATTGGTAGTAGGAAAGGTACCTATGGCAAATTAAAGATTGATATCGATCATCATTTTCAATTATTGTGAATATTCCAAAGGGTCAGATTATGATCGGTCCCCATGTCATATGGGCTAACCAATTCTCTCCTCCTGGCGGCTCCTCACCGAGCTGTGACGACGTCATCCAGATGCTGAACACCTGTGAGGCGAGCGGTGGCAGGCCGAGGTCCTCCTCCTCCATCACACACTGCTGCAGCTGCGCCGCCGTCAGCTCGGCACCATCGTCAGCCTGCAGGCGCACAGCCTGCTGCGACATCAGGTAGACGCACACCTCCAGCGGGGCGGCTGCAGCAACGCACAGGCAGCGCTAGTGAGGTGAGGTGCATACATAGCCCCAGCGATCCGGCTGCCGGACACATTTTGCGCATGTCTTCGTAGGATTGTAACAACTCGTTTGCGTAAAAGAATGTCTCCATTTCGAAAGAAAGGTCAAAAATATATTTAGAGTTTAAAATGGTTACCTTCATTGATGATGTTGAATTTCAGGCGAACTACCATATTTCTTGTCGATTATTGGGATTGCGCTATTCGAAAATCTGACAATATACCCAAATTGGCACCACGGAAGATAAGCGCAAGCGACTCAACTATTCTTTCAAAACGTAACATCTATTTTACACTCGCTAAATATATGAAGGCACTCCCAATGCGCAAAGCAGCGTGCATCCGTTTCTTAATGCATTCTGGCCCAAATAACTTAGATCAATGTCAATTGTATTACAGAACATAGACACAGAATAATCTGAATCCGGTAATATCTAAACATACTTGATTGCTGCAATTTTAGCTCTGGCCTTGCATTGTTGCTACTCTGTCACCTCATCATGCTGCACCACTTCTCAGTATCTCGTCCTGCACCCCTCCTTACCTTTCTTCTTCCTCCTGCTGGGTGTCGGCGCGTGAGCTTTGCCCGGGATCGGTCCCGCTTGCTGCGCCGTCAGTGACGGTGGAGCCGGGCTGGGCGGCCTCTTCGTCGGCTGGTTCTGGTACCCGGCTGGGGGCGGCAGGATCTGCGTGGGCGGCAGCGGCGGCGGCACGCTCACGGGCGGGGGCGGCGGCGGGAACGACGGAGGGGTGCGCCGGCCGTGCGCGTGCAGACCGAGCACGCTCGGCTCCGAGTGCGTCTCTCGCATGCGCTCGTTGTAGAGTGTTTTGTCGTGTTTCTCCTTCATCATTTCCGTGTACAGGCCTTTGTCGTACATCCGCTGGTGCTTCATGGGGTCGTAGCGCGCCCCGGGAGGCACATGTTGTTGATTGGGGTGCTGACTGGGGTGCTGATTAGGATGCTGACTCGGGTGCTGACTGGGGTGCTGAGTGGGATGGGCTTGACCGGACAGCTGCTGCATCTGGTGCTGCTGACTGGGGTGCTGCTGGCTAGGGTGTTGGTTGGGGTGCTGTTGGCTAGGGTGTTGACTCGACAGCAGCTGGCTAGGATGCTGGGTGGATCGGGGGTCCATCTGCTGTATCGAATGCAGCTGCTGGGCCGAGTGGGCCTGACTCATGTGCTGCCCCTGGCTGCTGTGCGGCGCTCCCAGATGCTGCTGCTGACTGTGAGGCGGCCCGAGGTGCTGCTGCTGGCTGTGGGGCGGCCCGAGGTGCTGCTGCTGGCTGTGGGGCGGTCCCAGGTGCGGCTGCAGAGGGTGCTGAGCAGCGCGCGCCGCGTGGTGTCCGCTGCCGTGGTGCAGAGTACTGGCGTGGTGAGGATGGGACGACTTGTAGTGACCCGACTGCACGTCATGGACGTCCAGCGGGTCCCGGACCTTGTGCTCGGGTTTCCTCCGTCCCAAGGTGTTGGAGAGCGGGTAGCACTGGACGCGCGGGTCGAGCTGCTCGAACCGTCGCCTGCTGCCGCCCCCGGCCCCGGCACCACCGCCGATGCCGCCCAGCTCGTAGCTGGCCAGCGGCGGCGGCGGCTGGCGCGGGCTGGAGAGCGGCGGTCCGCTCCCGCTCCCGCCCCCGCCCCCGCCCCCGCCGCCACCGTAGTAGCGCATCTCCTCATAGCGAGAGACCTTCTTGTACTCGCGGACCAGGTACTCGGGCGGCAGCCGGTCACGCATGTACTCCCTGCGGACATGGAAGAGATGGTACAGCGAATTAACGTACAGTAAGCTGACTCTTCTAAGTATCCCACATTTTACTTCTTCATTACAGGAGGAACGGAATAAGTTCCATTAGAGCATGAGCAGTTTATTAGCCTATCATTGATTTACCTGATACAAATGATGCGAGAATTTGTATAGGTTTTAATGGATCTTGGAGTCAGCGCATCTCGAGTCTGATTACCTACGAATCCCTTCGGTTTATTTGTCACATATGCAGCACTACTTTGCCCAAAAGCTAAAGTTTAAAATATAACATGCACATTTAACCCTGATCAAAATCGTCGTTTAAGATTGCTCGCTCAACAAATGCAACACACTTAGCTGTTACCCCACCAAGGGTAAACCACACTCATGAGT